>PVIU01032353.1:0-13663 GCA_004026605.1 Ondatra zibethicus
AATGCTCTAACACATGCTCCTACACACACACACACACACACACACACACACACACACACACACACACGTTATGTATTCTACACACGTTATGTATTCTATACACTCCCAATCTAGTATACCATATTAGCCCTGCAACCCAGATAACTAGTTTAAAATAATCCACAGCACACAGATTTCTCCAAAATACAGAAGTCATGGCACATTATAAACCTTACCACAATGAACAGACTAGCTTCATAACTCAGAAAATTAGGGCCTGCCCTACAACACACAAATTCTATCTAGTATCCAGATATACTGTTCTAGTGAAATACTGGCTTGTCTATACAATAGGGTGCATCATGAACACCAGTATATGGGCCAACATACATTAAATATTTCATAATGCATATATACACAATCCATACATAGAACTATTTCACTTCATGCAGATATTCCTTATATCATGTAAATTGACTTTCAGCTGCCAGATGTATCATAAAACATGGAGGAAGTGCCCCATAGTCAAAAGTATCTCCCTACAGCATACAGATTGGCAGCATAGAATACATTCTTTTTACTGTAATTTTTGTCATAGAAGCACACTCTATACAAGACATAATGCACAGATATCCTCTGTAGCACGTAGATGTAATGCAGAAGTTCAAGACATGTCATGTAATGACCAAATATTCACACTGTACATAGTCATACCCCAAATACCAGATTAGCCTGTCAATCAATTAATAAAGTTCGCAATACAGAGACATGCTTTGCAGTATATGTACACACAGAGAATTTTACTATCAACACAAAGGCTGTATCCACACAATGCCCCCTTACCTCTTCAAAATCTAGGCCAGCATCAGAAGAAACAATGAAGAATGTGCAAAGGGACAACATGGCATAGACATACTCCACTTCAACCAGAAAATATCCTCACAACAAGTAAAGAAAACGGACAGCACACATAACACTGAAACTTGTAACACCCAGACTCATGTGAAGCACACAGGCTGATCCTGTCATACCCAGCATTGCCCACTATCACCTGACTCACTAGGTTCACCCCAGAAAACCCAAACAGGAGTATACAGGTATAGCCTTTAGTTATTACTAAAACTAATAGCTTATCTCTGAAAATACCTTGTTAACAATGCAAACGCCTTCAAGCAATTAGAAGTCTGGTTAATTCATGGACACTTTCTACAGTTGCAGGTGCACTTCACCATAATCCAGGACAGGCTCCAAAGCTACAGAGAAACCCTGTCTCAAAAAAATCAAAAATAAATAAATAAAAAGTTGCTGTAACATGGTTATACATGCCCCCATGCAAATAGAATTATTCCATGAAGCCCAGGCTTTTCCTCAAATTGCCTGGATTTGTCCTATAATATACATGATCTCCAGACAACATCCACTAGTCTTAAAAGATAATCTTGCTATGATGTAGCTGACAATGGTTGGGGCTGTAGCTTAGTAGGTAGAATGCAAGAGAGCACTGGGTTTCATTCCCAGCACTGCATAAAGCTAGCTATGGTGATGTGTACCTGTAACCATAGTGCTCAGAAGGATCCGAAGTTCAAGAACATCCCCAGCTACACAGCGAGTTCAAAACCAACCTGGAATGCATGAGAGCATGTCTGAAAACAAACAAAACCAAACCAATTAAACAATAAACCAAAACAATAACAAGAAAGAAGTACTTGAGAAAGTTCACATAAAGCACTATGATGCATAGACATGCCCTCCACATGTCTATCTCACTGTAGTGTACTGACCAAGTGCCACCCTGAGGCATCCACATCAATACATGAGATTCAGATCTGCACTATAACACCATGCCTGCCATGCACAGCTGAAAAAAATCAGAGATTATTCAAAACCTCCAACCAGCTAGACTTGCCTAGACAACTAGGCTTATCCCACTATATGTGGTAATGGCTCACAACCAAAACACTACTCACAGCCTGCAAACTGGCCACAAACCTATTGTTGTTGTTGTTGTTATTTGTTTTTTAAAATATCAACACTGGTTCACAGAACATAGAAACTGGACAAAGCACAGAGAGTCTACAGTACACTGGTATATAATGCCCATAATGTCTTGACTCCCTTCATAATATCCCAAATGAGCAGATATGCTCCCAGATTGCCAAATTCATAACACAATATACAGAATGTCTCGCCAATAAAAATGAGCTCCACAGAACATGTGCATACTGACAGCTATTAAGTAAGGCCACACACTCAAAGTGAGTAGTGATGATAATGATGATGATGATGATGATGGCAATAATAATAACAAAAAGACACAGATCTACTCTGCAGCACCAGACTAGCTCCGTAATATACTCCTTCCCCCTCTACATTATCCAGACTGGTTTTAGAGCAGAAGTCTGAAATGCTGAAAAACATTGAGATGAAGCTCTTAACATATATATCACCTCAATTAATCGCATACCTTGGCTTACCACACAGGACCTGGACTCCCCCAACTGTTGAGGTGTAGCCTGTTCAGACAGCTCTCACAGCACAATTATACAATTGTATTGTCCACAATATACTATCCTTACTACCCCTCAGCTCTTTAAAAGTCTTGCTTTTACCACAAAAACATTTTCTCTTGATTGAATAGAAATCTTGGGCAACATATCAAAAAAGACTTCAATGATCTTTATATACATACACTGTGTAATATTGCCATTTTCTCCATAAGACTTAAACATATGCAGCAATAGTGTTTATAGTGTTTATTTACTTTGTAATATTTGTATTTGCCCATGACACCCTTTATCCACTACCAACTGAGATACCTTGCACGTTGAATCTAACCCAATGAGACTCATACTGCCCCACAAACCAGACTTTCATTGTTTATGTCCTACAGGGAATGAAAACCATCCCCCTACATTCAACAAACTTTATTCCAAATTCAGACACTTATCAGGAAATGAGAAATTTGACACTTTAACACAAAATTTTGTCTCATAATAAACAGAAAGGATTAAAACCAAACCGAGGAATCTTACAGTATGAAGCTAGACACCCGCAGAAAGACCCATGCTTGTCCTACAGTATGTAGACATACCAACTACACATTTATATGCCTCAAAGACATATATCTCCAGAATATATTTTGACTTTAAAAATGTTTGGATCAATATAGCATCTAGATGACTACGAGAATGCATACATACTGAATCATACAAACAAGTCATACACTGTCCAGATATGCTTCACTATTGGTAGGCTTGTTGTAAATTATGTGGACTTTCTCATGTCATCCAGACTTTAGACATGAACCTGTAGCTTACCCTAAGACATAAAGACTAAATTGGCACAGCTGGTGAGATAGATCAGTGGGAAAAGTCACTGAACCTATGGGGAGAAAGGAGACAACTGACTCCCATAAGTTGCCTTCTGACATCCAACATATACAGTGTGGTATGTGTGTGACCCTCTCACTAAAATAAATAAATGGTTTGAAAAAGATTAAGTTAGCAACACTCAGACATGGATCCCACATGATGGTATGACCTCAAAACAAGTCATTACCTTTAACTACACCAATGCCTACCTTTTAAACCACAAACAGTGAACTACATGCAAAAGTCACATAACACAGAGATTATCCATGAAACCCAGAATTGCCTTACAACATCCAGACCTATATATTGACACTCAGATTCATTTGACAACACTGATTACCACATATAGAAATGAATCAAAATATGGAGGCATCTCCAAGATATGTTACAATATGTAATGTGCTCCATAACTTATGGACTTTATACAACAGTAACACTTGTCCCATGAAGTGGAAAGATTCTGGACATGAGGCAGTGAAATACAAGACACAGATAAACCCGAAAACACCCAGACTTTCTGTATAACATCCATATTTATTTTTGATCAAATATATTTCTTTGAAAACACTCACCATGACCTTGGAATATACAGATATACACAAATATCACAACACATGAACATGCTTAAACATATATTCACTCTGCACAGCATGAATTTTCCCCATAGGCTTTCACTGTAATCTACATTCACAAACAACAAGTCATCCATCTATTACACAGAAGAAAGAGTCGCCCCAACATGCTCCTATCTTATGATTCCTAAATTTTTACTGAAACCTGTATTCAGAAATATATAAACTTAACCCAGTATAACATGGATTTTTCCTCTTTTAGCACTAGTTCATAAGTCATATTTATTTCACAATACCTAGAAATGCCTTATAGCACAATAATTTAGGTAATCCCCAAACAACACAGAATATTACAATGTACAGAGCACTCCCTACAACATGCAGAAATGCGTCTCAGCACTCCAAACTTCATTAAAGCACACAACCCATAGTGTGCAGCTTCTAAAATGGTGTATATGATATGATGCATAAATACCACTCAAAATACAGATTCCTTAGAACTGTATAGCATAACATGGCAACTTAGAAACATTTCTCAAAACATATCATTTCTGTCTTCAAACACACAGATTTACCTCCCTCCATTCCCCTACTTTTTGGCCAGCAGTTCTAAAACATGTCACAGAAAACAGACTTGCTGGATAGGGATGTAGCTCAGTGGCACTGTACTTTTAGTGCTTTGCATTCCCAAGTCTCTAAGTTTCATCTCCAGTACTTCAAACAGCCAGAGAACAGCATCAAAACAAGTAGAAAGAAACCCCCAGAAGAAAAGAAACCAAAAATCCATTCTTGTCTCACAATGTATAGAGTTTATCCGAATTCCAAATTCATTCTGCAAAATATTATATTTCACTCCTCTACATAGTATAATCCTATAATGCAGAAACTTACCACAAAGAAACTGATGTACCACAACCATTAGAGCTTCAGACATGTAGACACTGACCACAGCACCAAGAAACACCATACAACATCCTGTATTGCCCGAACATATGAATGCTATGATGCATGAACTCTTTGCTAATGACTACACTGAGCATCCAGTAACAAAATTAACTTACAGCAGAGTTTGACCCCACAAGCACTCTTGACCCATCCTCTGGGATGCATTTCTAGTGTATACGCTTACTCCCAACACTACCTTCATGTAAAATCAATAGGGATGAAGTACCTCAAGTGTGGGGTTCTTCTTGCATATAGTATGTAATTTCTAGTGGTTTTGGTCTGTTCCAGTTCCTCCAACATAGCATCTTAAGAGTGATAGACTCCAACACCTGGATCTGCCCTGAAACATGAGGACATATTCTAGAGCCAATTGCAATGCACTTGAGCTCATCTAGAAAATTATAGTCATGAAAGCCATGGCACTATACAAAACCCTTAGACTTCATACTGAATTCACAATACTCACAATACATAATCATAGAGTCAGCCTGCAATCTATGGCTTTACTTCAGCAGGCTGCCCTTTCTGCCTTTAATGCAGAGCACAATTTCACAGTTCACACACATACCCCATTAGGCATATACCAGCAACACAAGAAATTAATTCAGAGGGTCTCCAACTCAGTAACTCTTCAGAATACCCTGTTCTTGTTCATAACACCTAGAGCCACATTTTTATCAGAATGACATCACACAGCATGAATATTTGTTACTCTAAACTCTAAAGTACAAAGGGACCACCTTTTCAACAGGAGGATCTCTACTGCACCCAGACTCACTTCACCTTATCAAACTTGCCCGATCAGATCTAGCAGCCTTGTATTAGCACATAGAAATGCACTGATCAGCCCAGAAATTAACCTCTCTATGTGTTGGCTAGCTCCATGGTCTTCTTAGATGGGTGCAATATACACATAGCATGATTCATACGAAAGCTATGCATAGGAAGACATAATCCACACCATCCCTGTGACATCATACAGCAACTTGTCCCACATTTTACGTACTCAGAGATCCATTTAATGAGACAAAACTCAGCATACCACACTGAAAAATCTAACAATGTCTAGATGTTTATACAATTAAAGGTGTGTACCACCACACGCAACTACTCTCTTTCTTTTCATTTTAATGACTTTAACCTTTAGCCTGCATATATTTTTAACACACTGTAAACCATTTAGAGGTTTTCTTTGTCTTTGAATCTCTCTTTACTGTATATCTCTCTTTTTATGACCACATGAGTCTTTAATTTACCAAGCAATATGGTAGGATTAAAAGCCATGTCTTTGATGACTGGATTTAGACCATTTCTTAGATTTCTGAGATGGATATATTCCTTTGTTTAAAAAAAAATAGAGGGGGAAGTGGTGCGGGAGAATTGTCTGTATTCTGTCAATTATGTTTTAAATAAACGCTGATTGGTTGGTAGCCAGGCAGGAAGTATAGGTGGGAAAACCAGACAGGAAGTAGAGACGGGGCAAGGAGAACAGGAGAATTCTGGGAGGAAGGAAGCTCTTTCCGCAGTCCTGCCCAGACCACCGAAGAAGCAGGGTGTGACCTGCCGTGCAGAAAAAGGTACTGAGCCATGTGGCTAACATAGATAAGAATAATGGGTTAATATAATTTATAAGAGCTAATACGAAGCCTGAGCTAATGGACCAATCAGTTTATCATTAATATAGACTCTCTGTATGTTTTTCGTTGGGGCATAATGACTGTGGGAACTGGGCAAGACAGAAACCCCAACAAGCTGGCCCTCATGCTACATATAATGGTATTCATATGCTTTGAGACACACACACGCACAGAGGCATAATTGTGATAAAAAAAACTGCAGGAACATGCTCATACCTACATATACAAAAAGTTCTGCTCATCATTAAAACACATGAATATGCATGTACACATAAATGCACACAAATCAAGACATTTGGGTATACATACAGAAATGAATAAGCACATATTGTGACAGAGATGCATAAGCAGATTTCTACACACACCAACAAAACAAAAATGGATTCATGAAGAGATTTCTACATGCATCATAATACATGTTTATGGAGTTGTATATACAGTTATATTGATCAAGGATTTACATACTGTTATACACATCTACAGAAACATTGAACTACACAAATAGACACACAGTCAAAGGGATGCTCTCAAAATGTATGTAGACAAGCATATTTATGTTTATATTTTTATAGCAACTCATTCAGACTAACAAGAGTGTGCTAAGATACATGGACGTCCAGAAATGGATTCACATAAACCCAGGCATGTACAAAGAGCCATAGTCGTACACCCCTATATCTATATATACAGATGGCACAGAAATGTGTACAGAGATGTATAAACAATCTCATAAACTTGCAGAAAGCAATGCACAAGTTTACAAACACAGTGCTCCATAAACATATACCTATATAAACACAGACATATAGATACACTCAGAAGCAGATTTATCTATGAAGCCTCTGTTCACAGACATAGAAATATGCGTAACCACATCAAGAGTGTACAGCATGACTTCAAAGATACACACTTGGACACATTTTTGCATAGTTATATGTATAATGTGGATATTGATGGACAGTTATATCATAGAGGTGTACACAAAACAAATTCACAGACCAAGATATACATTTTTATAAGCATCCACAATTCCTATACATACTTTGTTCTCACATTTCATGGGCCTACATAGAGACATAAACATTGATATGTATATGCACTAATTTAGTCAGCTTTACACAGATTCATCAATTTCCATGTAGACACATTAGTACTAAGACACAACATGCTTACATAGACTTAAAGATATTCACATGGACATATATGTACACGATGAAGATAAATATGTAAATAAACACTGAAACATGCATATGAAACAAGTTATTAGATGCAAGTCAAGAGAATTAATGGCAAGAAAGTAAAAGTACACTTATGCAGACATGGAGGCTTATATAGGTAGTCAGCAAAACATGTCCACACAGACACAAATACTACATTGAATGCATAGACATATACAGAGATAGATATAAGGAATGCAGACACGGTTCTGCAGGCTTTTGTACCCACTTGAATGGAGATGCACTGAGAATTTTACAAACTTGTACACACAGTACTCTATAAATGTACTTGTTTACATAGACATAATTGCAAATGCAGATAGGCACCTAGATGTCATATATTCTTACAAAATGGCTAGGTAGACCATATCTTAAACATAAAGAGATGTACATATATATTTAAAAATAACAAAACACATAAAAATACATTCGCAAACATGTACAGACTTGTAATTGCACACATGTACAGATAGTTCCTTACATGTTAATGAATACATGTGTTGTTGCAATACTCATTACAGTGGTCTACATATGGTCTCCTAAGCTTTTAATGATGTACATCAAACAGACGAATACACACATAGATAAACATATGCTAAAATGAGTGTATAGATGCATGCCTTAAGACCTCATGCTACAAATAGAAACAGATCTGCATACACAAGACACATGTGGATTTATATTGTGAAGACATTTCTTTCTTTTTTTGTTTTTCTTTTCTTTTCTTTTTTTTTTTTTTTTTGAGACAAGGTTTCTCTGTAGCTTTGGTGCCTGTCCTGGAACTAGCTCTTGTAGAACATGCTGGCCTTGAAATCACAGAGATCCTTCTGCCTCTGCTTCCCAAATGGTGGGATTAAAGACATGCACCACCACCGCCTGGCTGAAAACATAGATTACTGACCACTCATAAATAGACATACAAACACTTTTAAAACTAACTCATGGGTTTTAATGTGTTTTTGCCATTGTTTTTAGTCTCTTCGAGAGAACAACAATTATCAACCCCTCTAAGTTGACTATACCATTAAATGTAGGTGGGGAAATTACCAGAAACATCTTTATGACACATGATTGTGCACACATACTTTCATATGTACAGAGCCATAGATATTATTCACATAGAAGCATGGAAATATAAATATATATAGACAAATAAAGAAAAATACATACATAGACATACCTATCCATCACCAAAATGTCATACTTTAATACTTAAATGTTAGGTATTGAAATGTAATACAAAATGAATTCTTCATCCAAGTTCTGACACTTACTTGCTGAGTGATGTGTGGCTTTTTCCCCTGCCTTCCCAACCTGTAACATAGGAGTATCCATAACACTTACTTTTCAGGATTCTTGGAGAATTTGTATAATGGAAAACTTTGCATTGAGCTTAGAATATCATGCATTTAGTTGGCACTGCCATTATTTTTGTTGTGTTAGATACAAACTGTTTAGCTGTATAGGATTAGATTTTTATAGTGAATTTTAATTTTTTCATAGACATTTTGTATTTTTAAATGTGCCAATAAAGATTAGTTTATTAACAAAAAATAGACTACAATCATGAACAAGGTCATTCCTGAAATTCTCAGAGATAGTAAGAATTGGCTGCTGTCCTTGGCAAAGAGACTCCAGATTTGTTTTCTGGTATTGTTGCTATTGGTATACATATACAATTAAACCACATTGTTCCATGTCCGTGAATCTTCATTGTCCCATCTGTAAATATAGTTTTCCTTTCTACAGGACCTGGGAAGACTGAGACAGTTCACAGTGCAAGATGGAGAAAGGGCTTCATGGATGGTGTGCATTTGCCACGTAGTGACCACAGTGAGTAAGTACAGTATTTGTGCATAACCACGCTTTCCTAACTACTTAACACCCTGAAAAGCTGTGCACATGAGTTAGCACACACTACATTTTAGTGGTTTCTTCTGTATTCTGAAATTCAAGTAGTAATCAAATAAAATTTCACCTTTCACAAAAGGCTAGCCCCATTTCCTTTCTTTCTGGGTTTTCCAAGACCATTCTCTAGTAGTGGTCTTCATACCTGCTATTAATGTGCCACCTAACAGAACTTTGAAAAAGCCACAGCTCCAAGGGTGACTATTATTTTTAATGCCCCCCTTTTCTTCTGTTCCACTGGGAAAGAGCCAAATATCTTGCATAGACTAGGAACCTGCTCTGCCACTGAGCTACATTCCTAACCCTTATTTTTCATTTTTACTAATGTGAGAATGCAGGTAGCTTTGTTCATGTAAATAATTAAAAATGAATAGAATGTGTATTCATGTTACAAGTAAAACCACACACAGTGACCTGTTATCAAAACCCGTTTTTTAGTCTGAAGTGGTGGTGGTGTACACTTGTAGTTAGTTGCAGTACTTGGAAGACAGAGGCAGGAGGATTTTAAGGTTTAGGCCAACATCGGCTTCAGGCCAACATCAACTATGTAGTAAGATCCTCTTTCTAAAAAGGATTTTTTTTTGAAAAATTAAAACAAAACAAATCTCCTATCTCACATGATTATACTTTGAGGTGAAAACATTTGAAATCTTTCCGAAGCAGTTTTACAACACAGCGGGCTGTTACTAATTGTGGTCTCCATGTAGTGTAACACATCCTTAAAGCTTTTTCTGTTTATCTTGAAGCTTTCTTCTCTTTGATCAATATCTTCCTTTTCCATTCCTTCTAGATCACATTAAACTTATTTAGTATAATGAGCTAAAACGTGATACATTCTGTGTCTAATAAATACTAGTACACTCATTGTACAATGTAGAACTGTCATTTGGCATGTTCATGTTGCATCCAGCTGGACAAGTGCAGGATTCAGCATGTGAGATGACTTTTTGAGTCTGGTCACATTCCTGGTGGATTTGTACAGCCAGCACTTGTCACAATGGCTATTTACCTAGAATTGTATAATCAGCCATCAATACAAGGTTTCAATTAAATGTGATGATGGAAATGCTGCCAAGTAAATTGATGATGGAAATGTATCTGTGGAGGCTATTTAATATTGAGGATGCTCTACTGAAAGAATCATGTAGTTGCTGAGAGCTACAAACAATATTCCTCTTCATTGTGCCATATTCATGATTAATATTCTACTGTTTTGCCTCAGATACTTCCTAGTATACACTGATTGCTAAGTTTTCCTCTCTTTGGGGTCTGATATCCCCCATAGTATCTATACTGCAAATACATTTGTCCTCACCCACATCTCTCCTACTCCAAAGCCAGTTTCAGGCAGTTTCCAGTGTAGTTCCTTCTATTTGCCCTTTATTTTGTGTCCTGTAAAGACAGAGAATATAGGAGCTGGAGAGAAGGCTCAGTAGTTAGGAGTACATACCATTCTTTGCAAGGACCTGTGATATCACAACTATCTGTAACTCCAGTTCCAGGGAGCCTGATGCCCTCTTCTGGCCAACATAGCACTTGCATATCATGTAATATGCGCATGTATGATTGCACATGCCCGTGGGTGTGCACACACACACATGCATGAATAGAAATAAAAAACAAGTCTTGAAAAAAGACAGGGCATATAAATTTATGCTGTAAAACCAAATTCTTCTTAACAAGGAAATAATGAATTTTCAATATTTTCCATAACAAATATGTGGGAGTTTCCTGGTAGGAAATATAACAAATGTCATAAAAACTTTGATCTTGATAAAGTTCTTGAGCAGAACTTTCTACTCTGAGAATCTGGAGCATTGGGACTGGTAATTAGGCTGGCATGCATTGAACCCTGACCTTTCTTTTCACACACAGTCCTTGTGAGCATGGAAAATAAGAGAAAATAGATCTGATGTTTCTTCTGTCTTGATTGGTTGTGGCACGGGGTGGCTATTCTCAGCCAGCATCACTAAGAGCTTCCTTCTTGCTGAAGAAGTAGAATTAATGAACAAAATTCCTCAGGCTAAGCCCTTAGTGCTCCAATCTGACAGGCCACATCCTGTCTCTGCTTAGGACAATGATCTCTCAGACAATCAGACAGGGAGCAGAGTATGCTCTGGACAGCCTCACCTCATGTACTTAAAGGGGATAGCACAATTTTACGGGTGAAAAACTGGGACAGAATGTAAAGTATTAACTATTGCCTTAGAAGGAAACAATTTATTATGGTTTTAGTGAAATGTTATTGATATTTTGAATTTAAATTTTATTGTATTCAGAAAAATGTGTTTCCATTTTTAGATAAAGTGAAGTGAGAGCCAACTAAAACAAAATTCATTGAGCTTTCTTTTAATGGCATCAATAACTACTTTATCTGAGAGTGGAACAGCACTCTTTCTGTTTATACTCAAATTCGTTTTCCCCCTAACTCAGTCAACCTATTCTCCAACATAGCTTCTGTACTTCTATTCAGACAACGGAACAGGTGGCTTTTGATTCATGAACCAGCACTCTGTGCCCCACTGTCAGTGCATACATCAACCAGGAAGGCAGAAAATAGGGATGCCACTTAGCTGTGCCGAGTTGATTTTTTTTTAACTTTTAAAAAAAATCTTTTCTCATTTTACATACCAATCCCAGTTCCCTCTCACTCCCTTCCTCCTGTCCCCCCTCCACAACCTCCCACCACCCCACCTCCATCCATTCCTCAGAGAGGGTAAGACTTCCCATGGAGTGTCATCAAAATCTGGCACATCACATTGAAGCAGAACCGAGGCCCTCCCTCCTATATCTAGACTGAGCAAGGTATCCCTCCAACGAGAATGGGCTCCAAAAATCCAGTTCAAGCAGTAGAGATAAATCCTGGCCCCATTGCCAGTGGCCCCACAGACTACCTCAGCCACACAACTGTCATCCACATTCAGAGGGCCTAGTTCAGTCCTATGCGGATTCCCCAGTCCAGAATCACTGAGCTCCCACTAGTTCAGGTCAGATGTCTCTGGGGTTTTCCCATCATGATTTTGACCCCTTTGCTCATATAATCCCCCCTCCTTCTCTAGGAGCATGCCCAGTGCTTGGCTGTGGATCTCTGCATCTGCTTCCCTAAACTATGATACATTTTACTTAGTTTTTCTTTACACTCTAAAATAGTAGTAATTCCTTTGAGCTGATGTCCAGTCTAATTCATAGGGCGGGAGTCACTTTTCATGAGTATAAAACGGTGCTTTTTCAGTTCTGAAATAGTGTTTATACGATAACCCCACACTTCAAACAAGCAGTCGTTGAGCTATTACATCCCTATTAGCCTCTGTTAAAGGGACACAAAATTGTTCTAAAAATCACCCTTTAATCATCCTGTATAACATGGAACTGGGAAGGTTTTTGTGATAAATTTTCTTTTTTTTCCCGGCTCTAAACTAAGCCAATTGTCCCAGTCTGTGAAATACTGAAGAATGGAGGAAGAGGCATCACAGCCTTAACTGCAGTGCAAAGGAGAATGGACTAGGAGCACAGAGGTGTTGGTTTAATGACTTTGATATTGATTCCTCAAGACATAGCCAGAAGAGAGGAGCAATTTGAGGCTCAGCAAATGGCCCAGTCGCCAAAGATGAGGGAAACACACAATACCCTGCTAGTGGAGAAGATTGGAATTCCAGAAATTATAGGAATACTAAGGCAAGTGAAGCGAGAGTGTTGGTTGAAAGCAAACGAGAGATGGGATCTGAAACTATTGGGAGGATATTGTAAGTTTTGCTACTTTAAAAACAATGTCTTAGGGCAGGCAAGATGGCTCAGTGGGAATGAACTAAGATCAATCCCTGGAAATCGCATGGTAGTAGGAGAGTACTGATTCCTGCAAGTTGACCCCTGTCCTCCGCACACATGTGCATGTACACACACACACACACACACACACACACACACACACACACACACAATAAATAAATAAATAAATAAGATGCACTAAAAATAGAAAACTATCCTAACTGTCCAATGATTGACTGAATAAGGAACTCCCCCATCACACACACACA
>PVIU01032354.1:0-13668 GCA_004026605.1 Ondatra zibethicus
GCAGGCGCGTGCATGCATGTACTCCTGAATTTTCAAAGATTTCTTTCAACTTCGCAAAATAATGAAGTCTCTCCCATAAAAATAGCCCATCGGCTTCAATCTGCCATTATATTTTTCCTTGGATCCGGGGTTGAGCGCCAGTGTAATCTGTAAGATAATATAAGCACTAATAATGCTTTGCAGAGATGCATTGCTCAGCCTAACAAACACAAACTGTTATTAGGGGTACATTTGTTAGCACTGATGAGGCCTAGATCACCCAGATTTGGCAACAAGATGAAAACAGGCTGATTTTTCCCCCTTCTAAGCTGTTCAGCTTCTGAAAAAAAAATAGCATAATGTGTTGAATGCTCCACACAAGTCTTTAAAACTCCTTCATGATTCCTCTCCCATTGAAGGCTTTAAATATCGTTATCCTTCTTTAATAGAACAATTCGTCAATGTAGTCCTCTAAAAGGTAAGCAATAGAGATGGACTAGATGGGGGAAGGGGGATATAAAGAACACTCCAGCAGAATTAATATACTAATAGTGTATCAAGCACTTAGTAGGTGCTTAATAAATGAATGTTCTATTTGATGACTGAAATTCCTTGGTGTTTACAAAGTAAGCCCTTCCGGTATTGCTTGAAGATTTTAAAAAATCAGGAATGCTTAATCATCGTTTTCGGTTTTATTTGAGGACTTGGAAGCTCCCAGGAAAAGATTTCCCTTCCAGACTCCAGCTTCAGACTTTGACACAGCACCACCTACTGCCAGTGTGTGGCATCTTCTCTCACATCATCCCCAAAGCCTTCAAGATCAAGGCATTTGTCTGCCAACATTCTACCAGACCCTACCGTGTGGGACAGACCCTGGGCATCTAAGTATGTTCAGCGGACAAGAAACATGATCAGAGACTCAAGAATAAATAGGGTGATGCCCACCCCAGATGCAGGTACCCTCCCCCTCTGCACTCAGACCCCTACACACACACCCCTAACACAGCCCCCAGGCCTCTCTTAGCCCTGACCTCCCTGTATTGGAACCTTTGATCTCTGGTCACGAAGGCAGCTCCAAATTGGGGAGCAAACAAAGCTTAGGCAGGTTCTCAGCTCAAGGGTGCTCACCCTACAGCAAACAGGTTGTATCCTCCTGTCAACAGGAAATGCAATTAAGCTATTGATCTGACTGCAAAATGGGCATTGATAAATCAATACAATGCAGATGTCGTAGATAAACCTTGCATGTCATCCGGAGGCACGCGTGTGTGATGATGCCAACATGGACTGGTAACGGGGGATTTCCCACCTCAATATGGCTGAGAATGCCAAACCCCTTTAGGATGTATAGCGGCCTTTCCCCCCTAAATTATTGCTGTTCTCTCATTCATTCCACAGATACCTTTTGTGTGCCTGGTCGGATGCCTGTTCTGGGCACACTGGGACAACTGAGCCTTTCCACTGTTCCCAGGGGCTCATAACCTAGAGAAAAACTGACAGAATCTTCTCCTTGTGACATGGGATACCCTGGTTCAGGAAAGCCCCTGTGCTGTGCATGCTACAGTTCTGCAGCCTCAGTGACATCAGCGGCCTCTGAGATAGGCCTTTGTCCCTGTCTTAGCTTTACAGCTGAGAACACACAGACTTAGAAAGGCTTGGAGTGTGGGGGAGGGGATGGCTCCTGGCAGGTATGAGGCCCTGGGTTCTGATCCAGGACATCCATATAAAAAGCCAGGCGTATAAACGTAGCCCTTGAGAGGTGGAGATGAGAGAGGCCATGGAGCCATTACTGGTGCACACCTTTGATCCCAGCACTCGGGAGGCAGAGGCAGGCGGTGAGTTTGAGGCCAGTCTGGTCTAGAGAGCCGAGTTCTAGGACAGCCAGGGCTACACAGAGAAAACCTGCCTTGAAAACAACAAACAAACAAGCAAACGAAGAAGAGGGCCCTGAAGGTCTGGCCAGCAGAGTGGACTCCTTACTTACCACTTACTCAACTGGTGAGTGAACTCCTAAGTCTGCGAGAGACACTGTCTCAAGAAAAAAAAAAAATGAAAGGCTAGTAGGATGGTTCAGTGGGGGTGGGCACTTGCCATCAAAGCCTACCAACCTGAGTTTGATCCCTAGGACCCACACGGTGACAGGAGAAAAGCCACTCCTGGGAATTTGTTCTCTGACCTCCACACACGTGCTGTGATGTGTGCATACACACACACACACACACACACACACACACACACAAAGAAAGGTTGAGTGAAAGGCAGCAAATGTTGAGTGGAATTTGAACCCAGAGCACCAAGCATTAAAACATATACTTCTTTATGGCAGAGCCTAAGACCTGACTTTGGACTAAGGCTTCCCTACAACCATAAACGTCATCCATCCCAGGGCAGTCAAGTCACCAACTACAGAAAAATGGAAAGTCCTGAGGGCAGTGTTGCCTGACCTTAACAGCCCAGGACTGAGGCAGCCTCTCATGGGCGGGTGGACTGGATATTCAGATACTCCAAGCACCTACCCAACGTCCATGACCACCAATGCCCTTATGATAAGAAGCCTGGTGCCGTGTAGGCACACTATGCAATGGAGGACTGGCCCATGCCCCAGTCCCACCACAGGATGTAAAGCTCAATTAACTTCAGACCAATTAGGATGATTTTGTTCCTTCTGTTGATGGATGATTTAGGAAGAAACACATGACAAAATTCTGGCCAAGGAGACACTGCTCAGAAACACAGGACTGCTGGAGGAGCAGCCGGGAGCAGTCTCTTAGCTCTTAAATAGAGATGCACAGATCGTTTTCATCCGCCAGACTGGCAAAGCACCAAGAGACTGAGAACACGTTGTGTTGGTGTGGGGAAGTGGGTCCTTTAAATATTGCTGATGGAAGCATGAACTGTACGGATCCTAGAAGGGCAATTTGAAGATCGCTGTCAAGGTTAGTAATGTACGTCCCTCTTGCCTGAGCCATTCCACCTCTGGGAATTTATTCTACAAGAATACTAACATATTCGCAGAATTGGTTATAATAGCAGATTGAAAACAACCTAAATATCTATCAAAAGATGACAGGTTAAACAAATAAGGTTATATCCACAGAATGCAATATGACACAGCTATAAAACCATAGTAAAGGTACATTTTATATGTCAAAATATTTTGATAGGCGATAAAAACAAAATGTCAGAAAATGCATACAATATGCTATTGTTTGGGAAAATAGGGATAGGATAGACAAAACCATACATTTATATTGTCCTGTTCATTGTTACATAAAGTAGTTATGGGAGAATATGAAGCCCAATTTACAAACAGTTAAAGGCAAGACTAAAAGGGACACATTCTATTATGCGCCTTTTAGATTTACAAACTTACTTACTCAAACAATTAGGTATCTGAAAAAGAGAGTGGAGGGCTTGCTCCAGATGGCTTAATCAGAAAATGCTTAGCTTGCAAGCATGAGGAGTTGGATCCCCAGAACCTGCATAAGTGCATGGTGGTACATGCACTTAGAACCCCCAGAGTTGCGGTAGCAGCCGTAGGCAGAATCCTAGGACCTGATGTCCAGCCAGACGACCTAGTTAGAGGGTTGAACAAGTCCTGAGGTTGTCCTCTGCCCTCTACATACTGTACACATCCACGGGGGGAGGGGAAGCACAGGCATTACAGTACACACCTGTAGTCCCAGCACTCCAGAAACAGAGCCAGAAGGATTGCCACTAATTCCAGGATGCCCTGGTCTACCTAGTGAGTTCTAGGCCAACCTGGACAGACAGATAGCAGGGGTCTTCATCTTTTCCCCCTGAGGACATCCCCCTGTAAGAACATGGGCTAGCAGGAGCAGCTGACGTCTCTGAGAAAACATTCCCTGCTGGACCTAAGAGGACCAATGCACACACAAAACCACAGCAGCTGTGACTGCTCAGGAGAAAGCCAGGCAAAAGGCCAGCATGGGCAGAGAAGGGAGCCATCAATGGGCAGAGGAGGGAGCCATCAATGGGCAGAGGAGGGAGCCATCAAGTCCCACCCCTAACTGAGGAGCTTCATTCATCCTGAGCATCTCATATTGAGTCCTTTGCAACCATTATATGATGGGTCAAGGATGATTCTGTAAGTCTTAGGCCCTTACTCTCATCATGTCTGTCATTATTGGTGAAGAATTTTTTAAAACATGGCTTAAAAGGGGGTGGGAGAGTGGGGGGGTGCTGGAGAGATGGCTCGGAGATTAAGAGCATTTACTGCTCTTGTACAGAACCTGAGTTCAAGTCCCAGCACCCATATTTGGTAGTTCAAAGCCACCTATAATTTCATTTACAGGGGATACGACATCCTCTGGCTTCTCCAGGCACCTGCTTATACACGATACAGATCAACTCACAAATACGAATAAATAAGAATGATAAATATTAAATAAATAAAGCATAACAGAAAACCTCACCAACACACTAAACCAGGAAGAGAGAATTCCAGAGCATGTAGACAAGGCTGCCACATTAGGCCATTCAGATAGTAATAAAAGAACAAAAATTGTGAACAAGACATGCAAGACAGGGGCTGGAGAGATGGCTCAGCAGTTAAGAGCACTGGCTGGCTGCTCTTCCAGAGGACCCAGGTTCAGTTCCTAGCTCCCACAAGGCAGCTCACAATTGCCCAGTTCCAGGGAACCTTCACACCAAATGCACACAAAATAAAGCTAAATAACTATAAGAAAAATAAGACATGCATCCTCTGGGATGCAATCAAAAAATAATAGTTACATATTTTTTCTTTAGAAGAAGGTACAGATTAGAACCATAGAATCCTAATGCTATGGTCTGAATGTGAGTGCCCCCAACAGGCTCGTGTGTTAAAATACTTTATCCCCAGATGTTCATGCTGTTGTGGAGCCTTTGAATTACAGGCTGTAGCTGGCTGATATGGACCTCTAGTAGCAGATCTTGACGATTATAGCCTGGCCTTACTTTGGTCCAAGCCTCCTGTACCCTGATCCACCAAGACGTGAGCCGGCTACACCATAAGCTCCTGCCATCACAGACAGAAGCTGATACTCTCACCACATTGGCCATCTGTCAATATGGCCAGATAGTCCCTAAAACCATGACACTGTGTCTTGTTTCTGTCAGGTATCCATCACATCAACAAGAAGTAACTAAAAGGATCAAACAAATCCCAAATTGCACACAGACATGACCATAAAAGCACCGCCCCATGCCATATGAGAGCTGAAACACCAAAAGATAGAACAAAAAAAGAACATTGAAAGCTGTGACAAAGAACCGCCAACTTACTTAGAAAGACAAACAGCCGAGGGGTACTGTACTGATGAGTTGGTCGCGTGCCTGTCTAGCATGCACAAAGCCTTAGTTTCAACTCCCAGCATCACACAAAACCGGCCATGGTGGCACATGCCTATAATCCTAGCACTTGGGAAGTGGAGGCAGGAGTGTGAGAAGTCCGGGGTCATCCTTGTTTATATAACAAATTTAAAAGATGTTATCAAAAATATACACATATTTATTTATTTTAAATATATGTGTGTGTGCATATACACACATTATAGATAGACAGACAGACAGATAGATATAGATATATGTATATACACACACACATATATACCAACAAAAAAAAAGGCAAACTTACCAGGACATCAGCAGATTTGCAACAGAAACTCAGAGCTAGGTGAGCATGGAATGGCATTATTCGAGCCCTGAAAGAGAGTAATGCAATCCAGATTGCTATCCCAGCAATTATCCTCCAGAATAAAAACAGAAATAAAATCTTTCCAAGATAAGCATAAACTAAAGAATCCATGGCCAACAAGTCAACACTAGAGAAGATACTGGAAGAAGATCTGTAGAGACGAGAAAGACAAGCATGGCCACAGCAGCACAGGAAAGAACTAAGTCCCACTGAAAGGGTAAATAAGCAAATAAAAATTAGGAAAGCATCATATATTAGGAACAAAAAAAATCCAAAGAACTAGTATATACTTTTCAGTAATAACTCTGAATATGGACACCTTTAATGCTCCAAAGAAAAGCCCAACATCGTGGTACATGCCTGCAATCTCAACACTTGAGAGGCTGGAACAAGAATACTGTGCATTTAGCTCAATCGTGCCACAAGGACATGTGCTCAACTATGTCCACAGCAGCATTGTTTGTCATAGCCAGAATCTAGAAGCAACCCAAATGCCCCTTGACTGAAGAATGGATAAGGAAAATGTGGTACATTTACACAATGGAGTACTACACAGCAGAAAAAAATAACGACATCTTGAATTCTGCAGGAAAATGGATGGAGCTAGAAATCATTTTGAGTGAGGTAACCCAGACACAGAAAAACAATTATCACATGTACTCACTCGTAAGTGGTTTTTAAACATAAAGCAAGGAAAACCAGCCCACAAATCACAATCCCAGAGAACTTAGACAACAATGAGGACACTAAGAGAGACATATATAGAGTTAATCTATATGGGAAGTAGAAAAAGACAAGATCTCCTGAGTAAATTGGGAGCATGGGGACCTTGGGAGAGGGTTGAAGGTGAGGGGAGAGGTAGGGAGGGGAGCAGAGAAAAATGTAGAGCTCAATAAAAATAATAATAAAAAATAAAATAAAAAAGAACAATTAGTAATAAATATGATAAAATATGTAATACACATATATAAAAAAATATTGTGCATTCAAGGCCAGCCTTGGCTACACAGAGAAACTCTGTAAAGGGAAGACTATGGAGGCTGGACAGATGGCTCAACAATTAAGAGCACTTTACCGTCCTAAAGCAACTTAGGGAAGAGTTTACTGAGTTTAACACCTCCAGGTCATAGTCCATCGTTGAGGGAAGTCAGGGCAGAAACCTGAAGCAGAAACCATGAAAGAACGCTGCTGGCTAGCTCATTTGCAGGCTAGCTTTTGTATATGGACTAACATCACTCACTTAGGGAATGGGGATGCCCAGAGTGAGCTGGGTCCTCCCACATCAATTATCAATCAAGACAATTTTCCACAGACATGCCCACAGGCCAATCGAATCTGGGCATCCTTCAACTGAAATTCCCTCTCAGATGACTGTAGGCTCTGTCAAGGTGACAGTTCAAACTAGCTAAGACACTAGCCCATGCCACCGAGAGGCTATGGGATCAACCTCACGGTCATGTGGGGCAAGCCCTTGAAGAAGATATTAAGACACTGTCCCTTCCTGGTGTAGAACACAAACCCCAAAGACTGTGATGGAAAAGCTCTACAATGACGATCTGCTAGCAAGCAATGGTCCAAATGGGGAGGCACTGGAAGCTTCTTTAATGATTGCAACCAAAACAAATAAAGCAAGATTTCCTGGTGTAATTGAAATATTCAGAGACTGTCAGTTCCATCATGGAGCTTGGGAAATAATCTGTAATTGGTACATAGGAAGTAAAACAAATTAAAAAGAGACGGAGCAATTATTAATTTCTGGGGACATTAAAAACTGTAAAAGAGAACAATGTAATCCTAGCACTTACAGTAACATGCAGCTCGCTGTGAAGAATGGTTACATGTACATAAAAACGTAAACACTGAATACTGATTTGACCTGAAGAAAGATTTAATGTGCTCCAGAGGATGGGGGAGGGGCTCTGAGGCGGCAGAGACGCTATATCCCCTTCCACAAAGGGCAACTCAGTGAACGGATCATATCTAAACACTCTTAGAAGTCAAGAAATGGCTGCTAACTTAACTTATACAGAAATGTGGCAAAAACGTAAACAGCAGAATAAAAATGCTTTAATATTGGAGCAGGTGCTTTCTTGGAAGCTGGCAGCAGGCACCACTGTCTTTTAAGCCCAGTGGCCATATTTAGGTACTCATGTACCGAGCCTGGATCATTAAAAAGTATCAAGCTAGAAAGTGGCAGATCTCTGAGTAGGTGAGATCTGTTCACATTTCCTGTCAGCTGTGACTCAACTGAAGACTCAAATCCAGCCAAGACCCAGAAACTGGCTGCCTTTCCTGCTGTGCTGTGACATGGGATACAAACACTGCTGGACATGCTGTGTCATGTAGGCTGCAGAGCTAGGAGCAGGTTGTTTAGACAAATGTATGCCCACACACACCACACACACACAAGAATCTGTATCAGCACACACCCCTGAAGTAGCCTGTCGATTATCAGCAGGCTTGAAGGTCATTGGCGCGAACCTTCTTCCTCAGAATCGGAAGATTGTAAAAGCAGGAACTCAAACTATAGAACTGTGGTTACTGATCAAAAGCAGGGAGGAGTCAGAGTCTCATTCCTGCATGGAGACACGGCATTCTCAACCACCCAAAAGATGGCAAGAATGCTAGAAGCTGTACACATAACACTGTCCCCTTTTAAAAGCTAATCCGATGGACCTGCCAATCACCTAGACAGGAAGTGATCCCCAGGAAGCTGTGCCATAAACTTTAAAAAGGAAGAGAGGGCTACCTAAAATTGTAGGCTGCCACAGTGGTCTCTCTGGTCACTAGCCGCTCTCTGTTCCTCAATATTCCCTTGGCCATGCCCATGCTCATCCCTGGAGGGTGCCCACTTTGCAATCAACTCCATCTCCTTCACTACGGCCTGTGGATTCTTTTGACAGAGATCACAGGGACCAGGGAGCTGAGGCTATCCCACAGCAAGACTCTAGTAACATTCCAATCAACAATTAAGAGAAATTCTATATAGTCCTTGCTGAGTCTTTCCTCCTCTCCTCCCCTCCCCGCCCCACCTTTCTCTTCTTTTGACACAGGGCCTCATGTAGCCCAGGCTGGCCTCAAACTTGCTATGTATTCCAGAATGGCCTCCACCAACTAAGTTATAGTTGGACTGTAACTCAGCCTCCAGACTTTCCATAGTACCCGCCTCTTCCGAGTTTGTTCAACTGCCAACTGAAAGAATTACATCTTTTTTTAATTTTCATCTTTTCAATTATTAGCATATACTATACAAATATAAATGCTGCAACAGTTCAAAACAATAAGATGTTAGCAGGAAAGTTATCTCCAAGGTAAATTTTTTGGTAAGCTATGCAAGTTGTAAGTACTTATATACTCTGGTGTTACAAATGTGCACTGCCACGCCCAGCTTGTATTATATGGGTTCTGTGAGATCAAACCTGGGTCTTTGTGCTTGCTTGCCAAGCACTTTACTGATTGTGCTCTCTCCCCCAGGGCTCTTCTCAATGACTTTTAGCTGAAAATATATCTTCCAAAGTGGCCCATTTGTGGAGGGCACATTCTGCTGCTTCATAGTATAGCACAGAAACCAAATATCTAGCTCAGGATCAGCCTGACCAGACTCTAAGCCCAGCTATGTGACCTCATACCGGGCATCACCACATACACACATACATATGTACCTTTCGGAAGGTCAGCCTTAAGGTCAGTCTCAAGCGAGAGAGTCCTAGCTAGTGTCATCCATTCCTCTTCAAACCCTCCATTTTCTCATTTGCTGGCTAGACACAGAGAGTTGAAACTTAGTGGTGTCAGGAAAGTTCCTAGCTGCTGTCCTGGCCTCATCTCCACATCCTATCAAGTCCTGAACCTTGGGTAACCCAACTGCCAAGTCCAGAGACTGCTGCTGAGTCTGAATCCTGCTCCCAACCCTAACTGCTATGGGACAATGGTCTGTACCAGTAGCCAGGCAGGATGTAGAGGCAGTGTGACCAGGCAGGAAGTAGAGGCGGGGCAACAGGAATTCTGGGAAGAGGGAAGTTTCAGTCTACAGTTGTCACCCAGACACAGAGGAAGCCAGACACAGAGCAAGCAAGATGTGACCGCCTCGACGAAAAAGGTACCAAGCCACATGGCTAACATAAACAAGAATTATGGGTTAAGATAAGTTATAATTAGTTAATAAGAAGCCTGAGCTAATAGGCCAATCAGTTTATTAATTAATATAGACCTCTGTGTGATTTCTTTGGGACTGAACGAGTGGGACCAAGTGGGACAGAAACCTCAGTCAACACCTGGCCCTTCCTGAGACCCACCTCTAGAGCCTCTGTCCTCTCCCACTGCCCTGTGAAGGCCGTGAGGCCTCCCAGGCCCACATGCCACCTCCCTTCCTCCTTCAGAACTGACGGTTGGGGTATTGTTTCTCAGTATGGCAGAATACAAGTCAACAATTTCAACAGTCATTGCTTTCAGAATAGTCCCCCTCTGATCCCAGCCAGGCCCCAGTTGCCTCAAACCGTCTCCTCACATTCTCAAAGCCTACGTCTGGGCTCTGGGCCAAGTGGCAGCTGCCACCCTCTGAGGACAGATTCCCCTGAGGCTGCCACCCACCTTGCTGGGAACCAGGCTCCCCATCAGGCCACCACGTTTCAGAGGCCACAGGTGTCTGCTCACCTTCCTCCCTCTCTTTAAACCACTCTACACAAAGCCGCTTTTATCTGGTTCAAAAGATATGCCTTAAAAGCTTTCTGTCTTTGCAGTGGCTTCTCAGGTTCTGGTCTCTTTCAGATGATAATAGTTTTAATTATAACAATCATTATAGCATAATACCTCCAATTTAGGCAATCAGCTCCATTCAGAGTATTCAAATAGAGGAGGCTGAGGGTGTAGAACTGAGGCTCACTCTGTATTGGTCCCGGAAAAGAAGCTGACAGGTGCCAGCTGCTCCCTGGGGGCAGAAGACTACTCTGTGTGGAAGTGCCTGAGCCACCCCACCCCCAAAAACAGACCTCCAGGGACCCCCCCGGGGGGGATTCCAACACAGGAATTCCCAGACCTCTGCAGAATAGCCCTAGAGGCCTCCCTGACACCCAGAGAAGATTTTACATCCTTAGTCCTCTCCTACCAGGCTCTGTGCTCATCTTGCACAAGATGCATGTGTGCTTCATCTGCAGCTGGCCCAGCCATGCACTCTCCCTGCAAGACACAACCGGGCCTGGTGAGGTGGCTCAGCAGATAAAGGTGTTTGCGACCATGCCTGAACACCTGAGTCCAGTCCCCAGGACCCACATGGTAGAGGAGCAAATCAACTCCCACAAGCTGCCCTCCGACCTCCACTCGCACACTGTGGTAAGCATAGTCCCAGTTGCAATAGATAAGTAAATGTAATCAAAGAAAGAACTGTCATGCCAGCCAGGCACCATTTGGCACTGATAATCACTTGTAGTGACTGAATAAAAATAGTCCCCATAGCCAGGTGATGATGGCACATGCCTTTAATCCCAGCACTTGGGAGGCAGAGGCAGGCAGATCTCTTGAGTTTGAGGCCAGCCTGGTCTAGAGAGTGAGTTCCAGAACATCCAAGGCTAACACAGAGAAACCCTGTCTCAAAAAACAAAAGAAAAAAGGACTGCCCCCCACAGGCTCATATATTTTAATGCTTAGTAATCTGGGAACAGAACTACTTGAGAGGTATTAAGAGGTATGGCCTTGTTGGAGGAAGTGTGTCACTGAGGTGGGGGCTTTGGAGTTTCAGAAGCCCAAACCAGGCCCAATGTCTCTCTTTCTTCCTGCTGCCTGTGGATCAAAATGTAGAACTCTCGGCTGCTTCTCCAGCACCGTGTCTGCCTGTGTGCCACCATGCTTCCCACCGTGAAGACAATAGACTAAACCTCTGAAACTGTAAGCAAGCACCAGTTCAATGCTTTCCTTTTTAAGAGTTGCCATAGTCGTAATGTCTCTTCATGGCAATAGAACACTGACTGTAATGGTAGAAATAAAACGCTGCAGGTTCCCGAGTGACAGCAGTGGGCAGCGGGCCACAAGAGACAGCCGGTCCCAGGCAAGGACCCACGCAGGTGAGAGACCTCAGCAAGTCGCTGTGTTGTCTGAGGTTTCCGTCCTGCCCAGTCCTTGTTCTGCCCGGTTCCCACAGTCATTAAGTCCCACAGAAATCACACAGAGGTCTACACTAATCATAAACGGATTGACCCATTAGCTCAGGCTTCTTATTAACTCTTGTAACTTATATTAACCTATTATTCTTATCTATGTTAGCCACATGGCTTGGTACCTTTTTCAGCAGGGCAGGTCACATTTCCTTCTTCTGTGTCTGGGCAGGACTACAAAAAGAGCTTCCTTCTTCCCAGAATACTCCTGTTCTCATTGACCCGTCTCTACTTCCTGTCTGGTTGTCCCACCTATACTTCCTGCCTGGCTACTAGCCAATCAGTATTTATTTAAAATATAATTGACAGAACACAGACAATTGTCCCCCAGCATCACTGGTCCCACGAGGAGCTGCGGCAGGTGAGAGACAGAGACCAATAGGCACGTCATGCAGAGTGAGGTTGGATATTTATTTAGTGGGTTATGGAGGGGAAAGGGAAGGAGGAAGGGGAGTATAGAGAGGTAGAAAGAGAGAGAGAAAGAAATAAAGAGAGAGAGGAGGTGGGGGGAGGAGAGGAGAAGAGAAAGAAGAGAAGCTATCTCTTCAGGAGAAAGATGAAAAAAGGAGCTCAGACTGGAAGCAGAAGGAAGATCTGCTTGCTTCTTTCACACAGGGGAGGGAGTGGGCGGGGCTTGTCTCTTAAATGGACAGTACAGACCATTACACTGACTAAAACACCAGGTTAGCAGGTTAACCAGTTGTCCCAACCCATCTGCAATCTCAATTCCAGCTCACATGCTTTTGGAGTGTTCCTAGAAGTTCAAGTCAAACCAAGATAGTTAGTCACCTGATTTTCAGGGCACAGACATTCAGCAGTGACCCATACCTTCACTGAAGCTCATCAACCTAGAGGACTAGAGGGGAATGACAGCTTATCAGACACCAATACGGTTATCTTAGTGTTTTAAAGATGCTAAAACAGTTACCATAAACAGGGTAACTTAGTAATAGGGTGATGGCTTGGCTAGTAACATGCTTCCTCACCTGCATGAGGACCTGAGCCCAATTCTCTAGAATCCACATTTTAAAAAGAAGCCACATGTGGTGGCACACATTTCTAACCCCAGTGCTGGAGAGCCAGAGGCAGGGGGAACTCTGGACTTGCTGGCCAGCCACCCTAGCCTACTTGGTGAGCTTCAAGCCATAGAGACTGTCTCAAAAAAACAGCTGAACAGTGGCTGAGGAATGATGATTGTTGAGGTTGTCCTCTGGCCTCTGTGGGCACACCCCCCAATACATACACACCTACACACATCTACACAGAAAAAGGAAATAAAAAATGGAAAGCATTCCCTCACACATTAGAAAGCCAGAAGTTCAAAATCAAGAGTGGCTGGTGCTTCCTGCAGTCAGTAGCAAAGCTAAGTCTCTCTTAGCTACAGATGGGCAGCAACCATCTGGGAGCTCTGGGCTTTTGGTCACATCACTCCAATCTCTGTCTCCATCTTGGCATGATCACTATCCCTACTTCTCTCTGAGTCTCTACCTCCATCTAAGATATTGGATGTCTTAAATTAGAAGTTATTTACTTTAATACTTAACTGCAAATCTAGCGAGGATTTCATCTCAAGATCCTTACTAATTACATCCACAACAGACCCTGTTTTCAATCAGCTCACAGCCCAAAGTTCTAATTGTACATGTATTTGAAGGAACATTACTTAGCCTATTTTAACATTAATTCATAAATACCAGTTGGGGTGTTATAAAAATCTAATGAGACTCCAAAAGCTGGAGAGGATAGGAAAGCCTTATTCATCCATCTATCCATCCATCCTTCCATCAATCCACCCATCCATCCATCCTTCCATCTATTCATCCATCTATCCATCCATCCATCCTTCCA
>PVIU01032355.1:0-13614 GCA_004026605.1 Ondatra zibethicus
CAGAAGGTGGGAGAAGATGAGTTAGGAAGTTAGGACCGTGAGGGGCTGGTCCACCTACTGAGACAGTGTGCCTGAACTAATGGGAGCACACCAATCCACCTGGTCTGGGACTGAATGAGCATATGATCAAACCAGACTCTCTGAATGTGGCGGCGAAAGTTGGCAGATGGAGAACCCACAAACAATGACACCAGGACCTTTCTCTTCTGCATGTATTAACTTTTTGAGAACCGAGTCTTTTTGAATGCACTCCTTCCTAGGCCAGGAAGGATGGGGGTGGGCCTTGGACTTCCAACAGGGCAGGGCACCATGCCCTCTTTCAAGGAAGAAGGGGGAGGGAGGAGGGGTGGGGTGGTAGTGGGAGGGGACCGGGAGAAGGGGAAGAAAGGAAAAAAAATTTATTTCTTTAATTATGTTCTCGAATGGAAAAAATAAAACAAAACAATGTATGGAAAAAAATAAATAAATAATAATAAAAAAAGAAATAATATATTCTCTCTTAAAAAAATAAACAAAAATGAAATAATCTTAAAAATAATTACAATACTGTCTTAATCCCAAGTACATATTAATGTGAATTTATTTGCAACACATTTCTGGTACAATGATGTTACCATGAAGTATGTTGAGAACTAATATAGTGTATTTGTGATTCTTATCAAAGAATACCAGAAATGGAGATTCAGGGAGAAAGTCATGCTAATTTGTATGCTCTCATTGTAACACAAATTCTAATTTTTCTTAATAATAAATACCCGGAGTCAGATATAAAGGTTAATGCTAAACCCGGAGTCAGATAAAAGGTTAATGCTGGAAGATCAGAGAAGCAGAGCAGCCAGTCACTAAAGAGTTCTTACTTCTACCAATGCTGACATTGAAGGGGCAATCCTGCCTCTATGAATCTGAGGATGCTGTGGGAGCTCCTTCCGCTCCTTCAGCCAATATCCTTTAAGATACCAGCCCACTGGGGCGAGGCCTCTTTCATTTTAAAAAGCGGCGGCAGCCCTTTGTGCTTTCTTGTTTCTGCTCCAGTTCAGACTGCTAGAGTCTCTTGTTTCCTGTTTGCAACGAGACGACTGTTGTTTGGGACATTGATCTGTAAGTTTTTTACCATGCTCAGACTGAATCCTCAGACTGCAACTTCAGACTGTTCCTGAGCTCCTGTCATCTCCTGCCTTGTATTTCCCTCCTCACCTAGCCACACCACTCCTGTCTCCACCTGGAAATAAAGGCATTGGATCCCACGTGCTGGGATAGAAGGTGTTAGCCACTACTACCTGACTCTGCTTCTCTTTGAGACTGGATCAATTCAGTGTAGTTCAGAGTGGCCTTGAACTCACAGAGATCGATCTCCCTCTTCCTCTGCCTCCTGAATGCTAGGATTAAAGGTGTGTGCCACTACTGCTGGGTCTCTATGAATAACTAGTGACATAGCTCTGCACTCTGATGTTCAGGCAAGCTTTAGTTATTAGATTATAAACAATATATCACTATATCCCACTTGTAATGTATCTACAAAGAGTGAGTCCAAAGATTTATGATTAACATGAGAAAATAGGAGAAGATAAAATGGTAGTTATATATACAAATATAATGAGCTCATTCTTTGTTCTTTGATACATACAAAGAATTTTCAGCATAAGTTTATTAGGGCAATATTATGGCATATGATTGGTGGTCTTTGTATTCCTATTCCTTCCTAGTAGAGTGATTTGAGATACATATCAAAATTCTCTAAATCTCACATTTTACATAGATAACATTGCAGTTATCATAAGAGTGTCTAACTGATTACACTGTTATGCATAATAAATGAGCCATACCTGATATATAGATAGTGTGTTGTAAATATCCAGGAAAAGAATTACTTTTAAGTTTGATGATTTGAAGTTCACCCTGGAGAACCATGATGTAGAAGATAAGAAAAATCTCTTGTAACCTAGAACCCTAGCCTTCAAATTCTCAAAGAATAAATAATACAGTTTTAAAAATTAACATTTTCTAACAATCTATGAGTGAATCCCATACATTTCCAAAATTGTTTGCCTATTAGGATGCAAGATCCTTCAGAGCAAAAACTTTGAAAGTTTTCTAACCTACAAGAGCTGAGTTATTGCGAGTGATCAGTTAAAATAGTTTTGTAAAACAAAAAAAACCCAACTATTTTAAAAAATAATGTATAGATTGCTTTTTATTATGATTGAAACACTTTAAAAGCTTATAATTTTCTGGCACATCTAATAGGATAAGCACATATTGCTAATAACAGACACATAGTATCAATCTGAATATTTTGCAGTTTCCACAAGGTTTATAGCATAAAACCTACACAATTAAAATATAAAATCTAAGAAATATTTCACACATTTTACAATCATAGTTTATTGTTTCTTTTCCTTATGTATCACCTATGGATGTATTTGTGCATTCATTAATTCATTAAAAGGTAAAGTTGACAAGGAAGACTTTTCTTTTAAGATTTATTTATTTATTGTGTATACAACATTCTGCCTCCATGTATGCCCACATGCCAGAAGAGGGCGCCAGACCTCATTACAGATGGTTGTGAGCCATCATGTGGTTGCTTGGAATTGAACTCACAACCTCTGGAAGAACAGCCAGTGCTCTTAACCACTGAGCCATCTCTCCAGCCCTGACAAGGAAGACTTTAATAGTCTGTAAGGTTGATTGATTTTAAGCAGAATTATCCCTGACTCCTGGCTTCTGATCTCTCTTTTATTAATACATTAATTACAAGGATAACCATACATTCTTTTTCTATTCTTTTGAAATGGAAATATTTTTAAAAGCCTCTTGACAGGATTGTTTTTTTAAAGAGCCAGGGGCTATCTCTTTGAAATCTTATCTTCCAGAAAGAAGACTCTGTCAAAAGCATTGGATGTTTTTGCTGAAGAACCAGGACTGTTTCACATCTCACAGTTTACAATTGTCTGAAACTCCAGTTGCAGGAGACTGAGGTCTTCTCCAAGCCTCTCAGGCACCTGTATCCAGGTGGCACTCATACACAAACACACACAATGAAGCTAAATGACACTTAATATTTTTAAAAATGAGACATACATTAACTCACTGTCTTCATATAAATATATGAACACAACTTCTATAGGGATCATAAAATTTAAAAAGTATTTTTTTCATGTAAGTTTTGAAGTATGTTTTCATTTGGTTTAATACCAATCATGATAAGAAAAGCCTGAGTTACCCAAGCCCTGCTTGTAGTAACTCTTTTACCCCAATTTACACTAGAGCTTTTCTGTTCTTTTTTCATTGTTGGATATATAAGAATAAAATTTCTTAATGTATTCAGTTATCTTGCAAAGTATGTCCTTTTAATTGAACAAGTTATTTTGATGCTAAGGAAAACACTTAATATAATTATTATACTTATACAAAGAATATGTCAAAATAGCATGAACTGAAATTTTGAAATAAATTGGCTTGCAAGACTATATTATAGCTGCTGCCTCTGTAAGAGATTTGATAGTGTTCTATATCTCATTCAGTGACTGCCATAAGCTACTGAACATGTAGCATGTAGCAGCTACAACACTGTAGGTTCCATGATGAAACTAGCTTCTACATTGCAGCTTTCTATTATATATATGATAAATTATTTATAATTTATAGATATGATTGATAATACATAATAGATAGATAGATAGATAGATAGATAGATAGATAGATAGATAGATAGATAGATAGATAGATAGATTTTAAATGCAGCTATACTACTATACTTTTGGGGTAAAAATTCTCCTCACAAAACCATAGACTATCCAACAAAAGCCTAATACTATACATGAACAAGCTTCTCTTGAGTTGTTGGTCAAAAGGATTCAAGTAACTACCAAAATAATATAGGCTATTTCAATTGTCTCTTTTCTCTCAGAACTTGAAGGGAAGTGCATATTTCTAAGGACACTATGCACTTTAGACACAGTACAAGAATAATCAAGAAGGTTGTGAAAAGAATCCTTCAACCCTCAAAACTACCTATGTTGTATAGGTAGATGCTGCACAAGCTTTCAAGGGAGAAAGAAATTAATGATCTTACTAAACTGTGTCATGTACAAAAGGTAACAATGACGGTCAAGGCAGCTTTCTCCAAGGGCAAGAGTGGCAAATATCTTGGTGGTAACCAACAGATTTCTAATAGGTCTGATGTTCCTTTTAATAAGAAATGGTTCCTGACAGACAAATAAGGTATTGAATTCAGAAGGAAAGGAGTAATGTAAATATAGTACACATAAATAAAAATTTAAAAACATTTTATTAAAAAAGACTAAAAGCTAAGTAACATGTAATTCTTTTCAAGAAAGCTGTCTTTTCAAGTAACTTCAATTCTAACACTTTCTACTGATGTGGGATTTCTCTCTGTATGCTGTCTGTCATTACCATTAATAAATAAAGAATTGCTTTGAGCCTATAGCAGAGTAGGGTGGGGCAGAGCAAAGCTAGGCTGGAGGACAGGATTGAATGCTGGGAGAAAGAAGGGCAGAGTCAGAGAGAAGCCATGTAGTCCTGCCGAAGCTTAACAAAACTTTACCTGTTCGGCCACTGCCATGTGGAGATTAATGGAGATGGGTTAAATTAATATGTAAGAGCTAGCCAATAAGAAGCTAGAGATAATGGGCAAAGAGTGATTTAAATAATATAGTTTCTGTGTTATTATTTTAGGTTAAGCAACCAGGAACCAACAAGTAGCTCCCTCCTTACAATTTGGCATACCAAAGTTGTAAATTAAATCTATGTAAAACTTGAGAAACCTTAAAAAGAAATCCTAGACACAAAAGAACAGAGTTAAGCATGGTTTGGTGGTGGCATTTTCATGGGTAGGCTCTGTTTGCTAGAAGCAAGCAGAGGCATGGCTCCTTTAAGAGAGGTACTGATTCAATGGTAGCTGGAAAAAAGTAGTGGTTTTAAAATGCCAGCTTTCTGGGTCAGGCTGCCAGTGTGAATTGATTCTTTTTGGAGGTACAGCTATAGAACATTTGAGTGAGGTCTCTGAGCAGACTGCTACAGCATGTTTAATGGCAACATAAAATAGCTGTGTGCCTAAAAATGGGGCTATGAGCATGGTTCTCAGAGGGAGAAACAGCTTCAACATGCTGGACTGTGCAGGGCAAGCAGGCAAAACCATATTTCCCCTGGTAATGTAGAAGCTTAAGTTCATAATAAGGGCTTAGAATTTTAAGAACTTCTCTTGGACAGTAAAGAATTACAGATATAAAATAGGAAAGATTCAGACATCATAGACCTCTAAATAGGTCACATTGTTCGATAAATGTAAGTAATCTTGGAAGAGAGAAGGAAACAAGTATAGAAAGTTGGAAAATAAGTGATATTTTTTAAAAAAATAAAACAAATTCTTTAAAGAAACAGAGTACAGAGGGTCATAGATTTAAAAAAGTAAAAAAAGTAATGCACATAAAGATGGAGTGTACACAGAGTCTGGATTATATATAATATTGGTTTTCTTTGAATTTTTAAACTGCAGAGACATTTGATTCTGGGAACTGCTAAGCTAAGCCAACATATATATTTCAAAGGTAGCTTGAATTAAAAATATGGGTCTAAGGATACGTTGCTTTGGAAAAGATGTTCTTTTGTTTCCCCAGGATGAAAACCTGTGGATTGCTTCCAGATTAATATGATTTGATGGAATAAGACCCCTTGAAAGTTAGCCTTGAATACCATTCAAAAATTACTTCTGCCAATATAGAGCAGAAGCAGTTTGGAGAGTACTACACCCAAATTCCCAAATACTGTTTATTAATGTTTCTTTATATTTAAAGGGGTATATGCTATAGAGAGTTGCATTGATATGGATCTTGGCCTACTGATACAAACTTAAGATCAATTTTGTTATAATGTGTATATGTATATTTCTGCTCTTGTGTTTGTTCGGCTCATTTGAAAATGTAATGTATAATTGGGAAATATTGTTTAATAGATAATTATTTATAATAGTAAAGCTTATAATCATGCGAGTAAGATTTTCTAAATTTACAGTGATAGATTTCAGATAGATAGGTATTCTTCAAACCTTCCAAAGACTACAGATTAGGGCATTTAAAATGTTTTAAGAATTTAGGACTTTCCATGACAATGAGACAGATCTGCTCCTGGCAGCACCAATCTACTTGAAAAGAAAGATGGGTATCAAAGAGACGCCTTATGGAGTTGGTTAGCCATTTGGGCAAGTAACTGCTCTTGTCTGGGCTGCTTGGTGAACTGGACATGCAGGACCCACAGAGAAATGACTGATGAACTTGCCTAAAGGTGAGATGATTCTTCAGGGTTCCTGTTTCATGAAAGAGTCTGCAAGACATTCTGCAGGAGACAGAAGAAAGTAACTAACAAATTTCCAATATAGGTGGAACTGTCGTTGAAATTTCCTACTTCATGGAAAAGTCTGCTGGAAACTATGGGCCTGTAGGCTGAAGATGGATGCCCCAATGGTAAAGAAGAACTTTAGATGACTGTCTAGGCAGCAAGGTATCTCTGTCATTTCTAGAGTTTTGGTAGTTGCTTATAATGCACTTCCTGATTTCTTAGGTAATATTACATTCTTCTGCAGTCTTTGATGGAGTTGAAGAATTGACCTTTAGAGTTTTCCTTAGTTATGATAAAAGATAAATTAGATGTAAATATTTTAACTATAATTCTTTCTTAAAATCTGTTTGGTATATATAATTTTACTATGTTAAAATTAAAACCTACCCTTTTATTTAAACAGAAGAGGGGAGGTGATCTGGGATTTCCCTCTGTATGCTGTGATTGCCATTAATGAATAAAGAATGATTTGAGCCTATAACAAAGCAGGGTGTGGCAGAGAAAAGCTAGGCAAGGAGGACAGGACTGAATGCTGGGAGAAAGAAGGGCAGAGTCAGAGAGAAGCCATGTAGCCCTGATGGAGCTGGACAGAACTTTACCCAGTAATCCACTGCCATGTGGTGATGCAAAGATTAATGGAGATGGGTTAAGTTAATATGTAAGAGCTAGCCAATAAGAAGCTAGAGGTAATGGGTCAAGCAGTGATTTAAATAATACAGTTTCTGTGTGATTATTTCAGGGCTGAGCAACTGAGAAACAACAAGTGGGTCTCTCCTTCAACATTCTATAGTTATTGAATTTGTGAATATAGAAGATAAATATAAATCAAACACAAGCCTATCTGCCTTGCCCTATCATATCTATTTTTGGCTACAGTAATTCCTATTACTAAACCATTTTATTTCTTTGCTCAGATTTATTAGTGTGGTGCTTTTTCAAACTTCAAAAAGTAAGATTATGCAAGTCCACTTGCAAACCAATATTGAACTTAATTTTGTTTTGAGCCTATAACATTCTAAATGATAGAAAATACACTCTTTGTTATTGTGTTTCCTTTGTGAGCAATCATTTTGAAATGTTTGTTCTTCTGCCTTCTCTATGAGATATTGTTGTGACTTATTTATGAGCCATCTACTGCCTCTAATTAATGATATTAATTTTATAGATATCAGAAGGAGAAAAGAATAAGTTCTGAAGTCTATAAATTTACTGATTATGAAGATAAAATTTTCAAACAAAAATATATTTCCTTATTTTCATTACATTGTATATAGGTCTGAAAGTTACTGAAATACAAAATGGCTCATAAGATCACTTTTTTTCAGTTTGACTCTATGAAATGAGATTTATTTTTTGCTCTACAAACTACAGATATGAAGTATATGAATCTATATAAATGGATGCAAACTGACAAAAAAATCATATGAAAGATATTTTTTAGTCTTTTCTTTTTCTCTGATCTTAGCTATGTAAGAATTATATTTTAGTTATATTATAGCTCTATAAATAGTAGAAAACTGAAAAATGATATTTGTCAACTTAAATGCTGCTTTTTGGTCTAGTCAATAATTTTAAATGTGTTTTAAAATTTAATTTGGAACTTGGAATACATTTTCATTGGTAGAATGCATGCTAGACACTCTCTCTAAATGGAAATATGACATTATCATCAAAAATCACCTTAGATGAAATTGTGACTTAAGATGGCACATGATGTTGATCGGACCACTTGGTTGTGACAAGTATTTGATCAGCTTCTTTAAACTAGATGTGTTATGTTTTTAATTTGTAAATTTATTGAAGTAAAGTAGTATCACATAAAATATGTAATTAATTTAAGCAAATAACTATATGTTACAAAAATATGACTAGTGTCAGATATGAGATAAAGTGATATAAAACACACATGAAGGTATATATTAAAATTTTAACAACATTTTTAGTATTTAGTTTTTTGTATCATTGTTTATAAAGCTAAACCATTATAAAAACTAACATATCAAAATAACAAAATAAGAAAAGATGAAAAACCAATTAAACATGCAACTCTCATGAGCAATGCAATGACAAAAGTAAACTTTTTAATACTAAGTCTTATAGATGTTGTGATATGAGCTAAAACAACTACCATATTTTTCTTTTATTTAACATTTTTGGGATTCAGATCTGTGGTGATATCTAGGTTGTAATATACAAATAAAGTTTGCCTGAAGATCAGAGGTTGAAGCTTGCTACTATTTAACATAGAGGTCTGGAGGACTGGACAGACAGATGAGAAATTATATGGCTGGATGGAAAGAGGAATATAAGGCAAGAGGAGACAGTAACGTGGCCCCTTTTGACTGAGGAGTTCCCAAGGTAAGAGTTAATCAAGATAAACTTAAAATATATATGTTGGTTTAGTTTAGCAACCTGTACAATGAAATTTCTGTCTGCAGTCAAAAAATTCAAAGAAAATTCAATAATTTACATAATCCAGACTCTCTGTGTATTTTCCGTCTTTACATGGCTTATTTTTCTTTGTTCCTTTAATCTATGACTCTCTGTACTCTGTCTCTTTAAAGACTTTGTTTTATTTTTCTATAGTGTTTTACTTCCTTATATAATTGTCCATATTCTTTTTCTTCTCTTTCCCAAGCCTAAGTACATTTGTCTAATACTGTGAACCATTTAGAGGTCTTTTCTATCTGGATTTATCTTTATTGCATGCATATCTGTAATTACGTTTTGAGCAGGGGTGCTTTCTTTTTTTTAATGATTAGCGGGTAAGGCTAGAGCCACCTCTGTGATCCTGCCTGCTTGCTCCATTCAGTTCAATATGGTAGAGGCGTGTTTACTGCCTTTGAGAGCCATTCTGTCCACTCCAGATCCAGTGTTGCAGCAGGTCTGTGTCACCATTATGCAATTTGTAACACACTGCTCACAGACCCCATTTAAATGCCATGTAGCCAGATCTCCCAAAAGAGTCAGAGCCATTCATGCTGGTGAACATGAGCTTTTAAAGACGCTGTACAGTTTTTGCCACTAAAGCTGAGACAGGAACCCTCTTAAAGGATCCACATTTCTGCTTTTTGCCATCAAACAAAGCCAATCTAAAAAAACCAAAAAACACAGAACAAAAAAAAAAAAAAAAAAAAAAAAAACAACTGCGGCAACCAAGAACTGTTTTTGACTCCCATTTTTGTGAGTTTAGAAGCCCTCTTTTTTTAATGCTTTTTTTTAGTTCTTATGTAGATCCATGCCACAAACAGTGGGCACCATTCTGTTGACCAAGGCTGCTTGTTTGTTCCAAGCTGCTTAGAAGTAAAATAATCACACAGAAACTATCTTATTTGCAATACTGTTTGACCAATAGATTAAGCGTATTTCTAGCTACCTCTTATATTCTAAACTAACCCATCTCCACTAATTTGTGCATCAACATGAGGCCATAGCCTACCAGTAAAGTTTTGGCAGGCTCTGTCAGAGGCATCTGTCTCCTGTGGTGGCTACATGGCTTCTCCCTGACTCTGGCTATTCTCTCTATATATCTCTTTCGTCCTGGCTTTACTGTTAAGCCTTTGACTGAAACAACTTCTTTATTGGTGTAGGAGGTGCTTCTTCATTTGTGTTGCTTTCATTGGTTGAATAAAGAAAACTGCCTTGGCCTTTTGATAGGGAAGAAATCAGGTGCCGAGTAGACAGGATGGACTGCTTGCAGGAAGGGAAGTGTGGCAGATGCCATGCTTCTCCAGCCCAAGATGGACACTGGTTAGACTCATGCCAGTAAGCCACATCCTCGTGGTGAATACAGATTATTAGAAATGGGCTGAATCAAGATGTGAGAGTTAGCCATGAAGAGGCTAGAACTAATGGGCCAGGCAGTATTTAACTGAATACAGTTTCTGTGTAATTATTTCGGGTAAAAGCCAGCCAGGCACCGGGAACATGGCAGGAGCCAGGCGGCCGGGACCAAAAGCAGGCCTGCCCTCTCTATACTACACTTTATTAACCAATGGCAATAAAACATATTCACAGCATACATTACCTCCCATATCACTCATCCCCTTGAATTAGAGTTGCATCAGCTTTTTTTTTCTTTCTTTTTTTGCTTATTTCTATTTAAGAGCACACAATTGTTTAGGTTTTCAATTTCTTAAATTGGAAGTTTCACTGGGTAGTTTCTTTCCCTCACTTCACCATTCCTTTCTTTCCAGTGTAGATAAGGCCTTATCTTGAACTAATTATCTCTTTTAATCTCATTATTTTAATCTTAATCTAATTATCTTCTTTAACATAAGCCTTAGCTGTGACACTATATTACATGTTACTCTTTTACTCATTTTGAGAAATAAGAAACATGTATGCACACTGAGACTAGCTCTGTTTTGCAGAGTTCTTTCTCAATTACTACTGACTAGTTTTCTAACTTTTTAGAATTCATCAACAACTTCATACATTAGAATATGATATTTTATGCCTAAAATATTTTTATGATAGAATTACATTTTGGCTTATAAATAAGTAAATTAAATAATTCCAAGCCACACAACAACTTGGAAATAACATATTCATAAACCATCTTTGTTCCATTTGTAGTCTTCAAATAATGATGCACAATTTATTTTCAAATGTTTTAGCACACAGAAAAATTTTATCTTTGTTCTAACTGTTCTTGCAATCTCCTCAGAGAAATCTGCTCATGATGCCATGCATAGTTCAAGAGAATGTTAACCCAACTGAGTAGGAGAATTTATTACACACTTTTTAGAAACCACTCATCTCTTCTTAGATGGTACATCGTGGGGTTTTTTTGGTTATCATTTAAAATGCATTGATGAGCATTACATGGCTTTTCTTTAATTTTCAATAATCTACATAGATTAAATTCATCCCATTGTTTCCTTTTGATGTGGACTCTTGTATAACATTTATTAAATAATTTGCAAAATAATCCAGGAAGATGATATTTGAATTCAATTTGATGCCTATGTCACAAATGATATTGTTACATCACACAAATTGATAACAGGTTATCTCAGAGGGACTTCCAAATATAAAGTTAGGGAAAGAGCCCAATGGATTTGGAATTTAAAATATAAATACAATTTCTATGTTAAATGTTTATACCTAATTTATATGTTAAATTTTATCCTTAAATTTTATCCAATTTTTAAGAATATTAGCATAACATAATGAAAAGACGGAGGCACTATAAACCTGGTAATTTTACTACATGAAGTGAAACTAAATGCTGAGAACTTATTAAAATTATTTAAAAGAGATATTAAAAGTTAAAAATTGTTATTTTCCAATCTTGTTTATCCATCCATTTTTTGGAGATCTTATTTGACAGCAGACTTTGTGGTATTCTGTCTCTTAGAATGTCAATTTTTTGTGACTCTTCTGCAGTGTTCTCTCAGCTGTAGGTCCAAGAGATGTGGATGTGTCTATGGGGCTGGACTCCCATAATATGTGATCTCTCTATATTGTATACAATGTTGATTTCTGTTACAGTCTCCATTTTCTGAAATAGATGTTTATTTTAGAAGAAGGAGAAGTCACACTTACTATTGGGTATAATGATAAAATCTAGAATATACTATGGAATTATGCTAGTTTGATAAATTGGTGGGAGGGGAGGTTTTTAGGAGACATATTTTTGGCTTCTCCAACCTCAGGAATATGGTTGAATCTTCAGTACCAGGAATGATTTTCTTTCTGTTGAGCCAGCTGTAAGCTCAATTAGACAGTTATCTTTTTGTCACTGACATGCGAATAAATATTCTTTAAACAAAAGCATGCAAACTCTCATCAGAAACACTCAGGTATTCAGCATCATACTTCCATACAATTTTTTATGACTCAGTATCATGAAGCAGAAAACATTGTCCTGTGAAGAAATACAGAGAAATCTATAGGACAGGACAGAATACAAAGTAAAATTAGCCAGTCTCATAGAACTGATGATGTGTATTCATAATTATGTGGAATATTTTAAATAGTTAAAGGAGTATCAGCCAGAAGTGGATCTGAAACTGTCATAGTGAAGGGAGAAGCCTCTGCTCATCATTTACAAAAGAACTATCAATTGTGTAAGATGAGCACAATCTAGGTATCAACACGATGTGCAAATTAAATCTCTGCTCAGTTCAGATAGCACATTAAATGTACTTATGCAAATAATAAAAACACATTAATGTTACTGTGAAATCAACATATAATTAACAGAATGGAAAACATTAAGTATGAACCTCAAACTGCAAAAGAATAGTTTTTTTGTGCTACTCTTAAAGTAAAAATAATATAAATACCTACTGTGTTGTTGAGATCTAGAGAAAACACTGATTGTAGCTGAAAATATCACAAGTCACTGTCTAAAATGAAACAGGGGACGTGAGTCCTAACATCACTCTGCACACTGGAAGACCAATGTTTAACTTAAAATAGTTTGGTCTAGCAGCTTTCTCACTTCATTCCTGTGGGATAATGCTCAAATGATATTAGAATGTCATCAAGTTTGTTTATATAATCTAGTACTTGGCAATAGCTAGCCTACTACCAGGCAATAAGCACTGGGATTTTGGAGAAGGAAATAGCTGGAAAATGTTGCCACAAAAATTTGTTTTGAAGCATAATTTTATCAGTGATTGGGATTTAATTGAAATAGTGGCTGTTATGAAAGAACATAAAATCATTTGGAGATTTCGCATGTCTTCCTTGTCATGAGTTATGTCAGAAAGCTATTTAAGTTGAGAGACAAACACAGAGATATTTTAGGATTGGTAAAAGTACGTTCCCATGGTACAAACAATTCCTTAAAGAAGAGATAACTGTTTAAGGCCAGTTACTCAGAACTCTGAAAATATAATGAGCATTGAAAAAATTATGAAGAAGCATTTTTTCTTGGTTATTTAAATAGCTAACAAGTTCTAAAAAGTCCAACAGAAGTCTTTTGTTCTAGATTTTTTTCTATGGCTTTTGTGAACAAATAGAGATTTTTGCTTTATTATTTTTCCTATTTATCTTATTTTATTTATATGATTGCCTTGTGACCCATTGAATTTAAAAAGGGACTATCTGTCAAGGTCTATGAAGAATTTTGTTGGGATTTTGATGGGGATTGCATTGAATCTATAGATGGCCTTTGGTAGAATTGCCATTTTTACTATATTGATCCTTCCAATCCAGGAGCATGGGAGATCCTTCCATTTTCTGGTGTCCTCCTCGATGTCTTTCTTCAAGGTCTTAAAGTTCCTGTCAAATAGATCTTTCACT
>PVIU01032356.1:0-13656 GCA_004026605.1 Ondatra zibethicus
GGTGCAGTGTCCTGTAGAACAAAGAGGCCGGGGGGGGTGATCTTGCGGGAGGGAGTGAGGGAGGGAGGGTTCATGGTCCTGTGGAACAAAGAAGCCCGTCTGGACCTTACCGATGTGCGCCACCGATCTCAACGCAGGAAGAGAGAGAGCTGGGGTACCGAAGCCCCACCGAGGAAAGGGCTATCTTGAGGGAGGAGGGGTGGGGGGTGGAGGTGGGTGTAGAGGTGCAGTGTCCGGTGTGCGCCACCGATCTCAGTGCAGGAAGAGTGAGCAAGGCATTATTTTCTTGATGTCATTCATTCCCCCCCCCACTGTTATAGTCTTTCCGTATCTTCTTCTGCTTAGAGAACATACTTATAAAAGTTAACTTCTGATTTTCACATGTACACACACACACACACACACACAAGCATATATACCCATTTTTGAATGAGCATGTACTTAAACACACAAAATAATGTTATAAATAATACAATGAAGAAGAGGTGGAAGAGGAAAAAGAATAAGAAATAGAAGGAAAACAAGAAGGAGAAAGAGGAGGAGGAGGAAGAAGGAGGAGGAAGAGGAGGGAGAAGGAGAAGAAGAAGAAGAAGAAGAAGAGGAAGAAGAAGTCCAGCCATCATGAGGCTCTAAAAGGTCGCCCAAAGCACTACTTTTGCATCTTTGGATTCAGGATTTTTCATAATAAATTATTTACAGAGCATTCATGAATCATAGACACTCATTTTAAATGCATATCTGAGTAATTTTTAGTAGGTTAATAGAGTTGTACTCCTATCACCACTAACTAGCCAGTTTTAGAACAACTCCTTCAGCCCAAACTCTCATACTTAATTACTGTCACTCTCTATTTCTTCTATCAGCATCAAAAATATTATGTTTCAAAAATCATGTGAGAAAATGTAAAACTTCAAGTGAAATACTGTCATGTGTAGCTTAAAGCCTTAGTGCTGCATATTAAAAGGAAGAATGTAATAATAACCAGGGAAGTAAATTCTGAAGTCAGATGAGACTGACTTGAAACTCACCCACATTTTAAGGATTTAAGAGTGGAAGGGAGATATCACCTTGATAATGAGGGTCATAGATGGTATCTCTATTGCAAAGAACAGATTAATAAAAGAAAAATTATAGCAAATTTTGTCTAGCCATAGTTTTATGTGACAAAGAAACTTCAGTATAAAGACATAAAAACATGGGAACACACCTGTTTCAAACTTAGGTTCTGCGAAACAGGGACAATGATAACACAAAAGAGGCATGATCAACATTCCTGGAACAACTAATAGAGTAAAAAGGGACAAAAGGAACATACTTATTTAATCAAAGATTCCTGTGATCAGAAAGACTTCAGAAATAGAGATTTGAAGACCATGGAGAAGTTTATTTTAAGGCTTAGGTTCACTGAGGATATGTGAAGTCACATAGAAATGTAATTGGTCAAAAATATGAACTAATTGCAACAAATAAGGCGAAACTTAGAAGGTCAGTTTTACTGGCTTCTATTTGACTACTGTAGATCATTCCTTTACATCATGGACTTGTAGTTCTTATGAAATGAAAATCTCATAGCCTTTTTTCAGAGGAGGTAGGTCACAAGTTGTTTTCAGGAGAAAGGAATTCTGCATTCTATGATATACTTTGGGGAAGAAAGGGTAGCTAGAGAGGGTTAGATGTCAGAACTTCTTGTTTTTGAAGACTTTCAATGTCCTTGAGCTGAAGGTATCTAGTGTGACAAAGTGACCCTCTTTGGGATTCCATATTTTGAAACCTAAATGAACCTATATCCCTGATACTTCCAGATATGCTAACTTCTCATTTAAAAAATATTTAGTTTTAAATATATATTTTTCTTTTTACAATTAAACTCTTTAAAATCTGTTGTGGCATGACATGCCACCTGGGAGAAGAGAGTACCTTGGTCTAGTACCCATGGCAATAAAACAAGCAATAGAATGCATAGACACCAGGCCTGTGCTAATGGTAAAAGAGCTATTAACACAGTAAAGAGCAAACGTTTAGAGTGACAACTCCCTAAACTGGTATTCTAGTCATTAATCTCTCCTACCTCCTCCATATCTAAAAGTCATCTTGAAAGATACTAGATAGCATATAGGAATCAGAATGGTAACTTAATGTGATACAGGTTCTATGAGATCTTTATCCATGATGAGGTGGAAGTTTGTTTTAGAATCACACGTGTTCCTGTTAGTATTCCCTCAACCATGTTCATATAAGTAATAAACTCCCTAATGGACTCTTTACCTTGGTCTGTTGTAGGTGCTATGTCTAAAGCTAATGGGCTTTTGTGTCTCCCGAGGAAAAGTTAAAACATATCATACATTAGGTTGCAAGTTTAGCTTGGCATGAGTAAGGTCCTAAATTAATTCCAATCACCCAAAACCAGCCCAAAACAAAACAAAAAGAGGAGTGGAGTCATCAAAATATTTTAGAGTCCAGGATCAGCTTTTATGTAAATTATTGCTAGTTCTATAATTCAAGGCTTTAGTTTTTCTTATGGTTGATATTTGTTTGCATGTTAGGTGAATATCATTGTAAAGTGATGACTGAGATCATTAATTTCAAAAGAGATAATTATTTTGCCTCACCATTTTGGAAGACATGATAGACTCTCCCCACTCTTTTGGATCTATGATGAGGCACATAATATGTTAAGCGTATATGAGGGAACAAAATCACTTATGTCATGATACAAGAATCAAAGAGGAAAAGGAAGGATCTGGGGTCTCAGGGTATCATTAGAAGTTGTCTCCCAATGACCTAATGTCCTCTATTGTGGTTAATATTGTCATCTTGACAGACTCAAAATCATGTAGGTGACAAGACTGAAGGTCCATCTGTAAGTGATTATTTAGACTGTGGACATGCTTCTGAAGGATTATGTTGATTCAGTTAATTGGAATGGGAAATCACATCCTAGAAGTGAATGGCACTATTGCCTAGGCTGGGGTTCTGGACTGCATGAAAAGGAGAGATCTGAGTACCATCATTCATTTCTCTCTTCTTCCTGACTGTGGACATAATATGGCCCGCTGCTTCAAGCTCCTACTCTATTGAGTTCTCTGCCATCATGGATTCTATTAGATCACAGACCTTCTAGATGCCTGTCTCTTTTCCAGAAATCAGGCTATGACCCCTGTATCCTCACTCCTTATTCCCTGGCATATTTGCTTCCTCTCATCTGAAGCTGTGAGCAAGCCTAGCTCTCTTCTGTTTGCATCTGTAAGATATATTTATGGTCCACGTTCTTGGCATGGAGACCAAACCAGACTAAATCGTGTTGTATGGAACTTCTGTCACTCTCTGGAAACTTATAAGAGCCAGAAACCTCTTCTACTCTCTGGGTTTTCTGAAGGGAAGACTATTAGGCTCTCCTTCATAATGATGCTTGTTCTGACGAGTAACTTCATGTTGTCTCCTTTCCCAATTAACCTGCTGATCTGACCTGCATTTCTTTTTCTGAGACACTATACTCTGGAACCACAAGGCAGAACAAACTCCTTTTTCCCTAAGCTGATTTGGCAATATTAATAAATAAATAAAAGTAAAAGAAACTAAACCTCATTATGTGAGAAGTAAGTTTCTACTCCATTCCAATAGTGTCATACTATGTCAGACTAAGCATCTACAGGGGCCTTTGGGGAACAGTCAGGATCCCAACTTCTTTTCATTTTTCTTTTGAGACTTTTTGTTGACTATGTCACATTCCCTTACAAAGAAATTAGACTCTGGTTGAGAGGGATTAATCTTTATTTTTAGATAAGAAACACATGGTAATTTACTACCTAAATATGTTAATAAGGCCTTTACCTTTTAAACTAGGGTAATCTTGTGAAAGTAGATAGACAGACACCAACAGGCTTGGAGGCCTTTGCTGACTGAGGTTCCCATTCTGTCATATTCTATTTTAGAACCCATCTTCCATTTTCCTTGAAACACTAGAAAGAAAGAAAGAAATTACAATTGATCCTCCTTAAGATTTAAAATTCCCCATGAAAATGTGGGTGATCAGAGTTATGTTGATGCTCATTAAGAGAAGGATATGTCCTCTTAGTCAAAAGAGTGGATTCTGAGTTTTACTTCAGGCCCTGGGTGGACATATGAGTATTCTAACTTGCCCATATTACATACATATATCTTAGAGTTACTCTAGCTAGACCTGTCAATCACCTGACCAGGTTTCTTTGACAATGAGAAAAGAAATGATCCACCTTAAAGCATATTTGTGTTTGGAGCATTGTTAGTGCTTGGTGGATGACAGTTATCATGGATTTAACAATGAAAAATAGTTCCTCTACTCTAGAACTAGGAAGAAAGTGTCAGGCCAAGTGAAGCTGGTTCTGGTATACAGTTTGAAGGCAAAGAAAATAAAAAGCATCATAAACTTTTCTTCTGTGTCTTTCATTACAGCTTCAGAGGATCTTCCCAAAAAGAACATGTTTCAAAATAATTAGTGGTAGTGCTTTGTCTTAGTTTTAATGTTAGAAGTGAGCATATTTAAGCCTGATGGAGTGCTAACAGCAAAGCTGAAGCTCATGATAGGAATATCGGTCGGAATTGGAGTAATGTCTGAGTTTGCAGAAATGCAAGATCAGAGGGATAATATTGAAATTTAGGGGAAATAGGTTTAGAATTTGGTTTAAAGCTAAGAGCAGAGGCACGATTACATAGATTTATGGATCCACAGCCAAAGTTAAGGATAGAGATAATGTTATATGTAGTCCATGTGGATATGAGTAGATCTGAGATTAAATTGAAAATTAAGTGGAAGATTAGGTTTAGTGGAGAAATAAGGTTCACAAATGCCCCTTATCTCCTCTATGTAGAGTTGCATGCATCTCTTCTTCCATCAGCAATTAATTGCTTTAATTTTTTTTTTTTTTTACTTTTTGGTGTGTGCATGCACCGCTTGTGAGTATATGTGTGTGTTTGTGTGTACGTGCATGCGTGCATGTGAATGTGTGCTACAGAGTGTGTGTTGAGGTCACAGGACAGACTTAGATGTTGGTCCTCATCTTCTATCTTATTTGAGACAGGGTCTCTGGTTTTGTTCTTTGCTGCTGTTTATGTCAGGTAAACTGACGCAAGAGCTTCTTTCATCTCTTCCTCCCATCTCACAACAGGAGCACCAGGATTACAACAGATGGGCTCTGGGGATTGCAACTCAGATCTTCAAGCTTATAATGCAAGCACTATATTCTTTGATCTTCGTTTTTTTTTCTTTATAATAAACCAGTAAACAAGAGTGGTTTGTTTCACTGAGATTTTGTAAACTATCCTAGAATTTTGTAAAAGCCGAGAAGGGGACTGTGAAAATCCCCCATTTATAACCAATTCTGACAAAAATATAGGTATCTTAGGTATTCAATATTTTAAACGGCAATTGAATTGTGAAAGAGACAGTTTGGACAACATCCTCATCCTGGGGAATTGGTGATATCTCTATTTAATGTTAGAAACATATATAAAACATAATTGATTTGGTGTATGTCACAAGGCTAGGAGACCACTGCTAATTGGATTTCATTCTGCCCTACTCCTTCCCACATGAAAGTTCTTCTTTGAAAGTTAATTAACCCCTGTTGGTTCACCTTCTGGATGATGGATCCTTTTCTCAAAACTGGCCAGTACTGAATTAGTACTCAATATATTTTTCTAGGACCAATCAACACCTAGCAAGTAGAATTTCCAGTCCCAAGTGTGCTTTCAAATTTTTTTTCTTTCTTAAAATATTTTTTATTTATTTTTTATTGCTTTATAAATAATACCATTCATAATCTCCACTTCCTTCCCTCCTCCCATTTCCCTCCCGCTCCCCCACTCACCCTCCTTTCCCTCCCCCTCCAGTCCTAAGGGAGGGCAGGGTACCCTGCCCTGTGGGAAGTCCAAGGCCCTCCCTGCTACATCCAGGCTTAAGAAGGTATGCATCCAAATAGACTAGGATCCCAAAAAGCCAGTACATGCAGTAGAGAAAAATCCCAGTGCCATTATCATTGGCTTCTCAGTCTGCCCCAATTGTCAGCCACATTCAGAGGGTCCAGTTTGATCCCATGCTCATTCAGTTCCAGTCCAGCTGGATTTGGTGAGCTCCCATTAGATCATGCACACTGTCTCAGTGGGTGGACCAACCCCTCGCGGTCCTGACTTCCTTGCTCATCTTCTCCCTCCTTCTGCTCTTCAAATTCTAAGTACAGGTAACATATTACAAAACTTAGGACACATTTGAGGACTGAATCTTTGTCCTTTCAAATTGCCTTCACATTAACATTTGTTTCTTTGTTTCCACAAAGTTGATTTTATTCTCGGTCCACAGAGTTGAACTAAACTGTAAGACATCCTCTCGGTGTTGTCTAAGATTTAGAGTTGCTTGATATGGAAGCTCCACACATTTGTTGCTAGAGTCCTGTGTTGTAAAACAAATCTTTGTAGTGGTGCTTTTGGAAGGGCTGGGGTGAGATGCTGGTGATTGAACTTGGGTTCTCCTGCATGTTATGCAAATACTCTACTAATGAGTCCTAGACAGACCCGTTTGGAAAATTTTAGTTTTAGAATCTTGCTGAGTTGCCATGCTGATTTGAAGTCTGCTATGGACCTCAGGTTGGCCTTGAATCCCTCTGCCACTAGGGAGAGTTTATGAATGCTCTTCTACCCAATACTTATTCTTTTTGCCATGGATGCTGCACTACTGTGCCAGGATTTTCTTTTAGGGTTGAAGACTTAATTCCCTAAATGATGAAAGGCTTAGGGTTGATCGCTCTTAGTTCTCAGGGAGTTGCAAATGTGGGAGAGAGTAGCCTAGGAAAATGTCACACACCTCTCCTGAGGCAGTGTAAATATCAAGGCCTACTCCTTTCACTTCTGAACTCAAAGAAGTCCATGAAGCATTCTAAGCATCATCCATCACATCTTTATCACTATATCTGCTATCTTATTTGATGAGTACCTGCAGAATTAGTCAGTAAATGATACGCATGAGTTTATCTTTGTGAATTTGTTTTGCAGAATTCAATTTAATTTTCAAAGAAAATTAGATGATTTATTGTACCTTCTCCTTTTAAAGGTACAAGGGGGAATAAATCTTTATTGTAAGTGTGGTAGAGTGTCCTACTTTTTTGTACTCTCTGCCCCCTGACATATGGATTCCAGGATAACATGTTAACACATTCTTCAAATATCATCATTCTAGAATTTATATCAAAGGGAGTATAGCCAATGCTTTATTTTAGAGTTATTGGTTTTGTGCCATAATATTTGAGAATTGCTTTGTTATAATCTACTCCTATATGTTTATATAAACAGCTCTTTCCAGCATGTTTAGCTTTCTAAGTAATTTTTTTAACATATGTGTAGGAAAAATATGTAAGGAGAATTGGGTCTCAGTTGTAAAAGTTGCACTAAGTTAAGTGGGAGCCAAGAAGGTGTAGGTATGAGAAGCCTACTGCTACTTGATGGTAAGTGACATCTTTCTCTGTCTCTTCCTGTAAGAGTACTTCAGTGCTGTGGTCTCCAGCATTCTGCCTATCTTTTTCCTTTCCTTAGTAGTTGAGATTCAATTATTGGGATATGAAAAAGAACAAATCTTGAACTAGGTGCTCAGTGGTTATCACTTGCTGACCAAGCCTGATGATGTGAGTAAAAAGCCAGAAGCGATGGTGCATGTGGTAGTTCGAATCCCCATAATCCCTAATCGGGAGTGCTATTAGGAGGGGTTCCTTTGTTGGAGTAGTTGTGGCCTTGTTGAAGGAAGTGTGTAGCGACAGGGGTGGGCTTTGAGGTTTCCTACGCTCAGGATAATGCCCAGTGTCTCAGTCAACTTTCTGTTGCCTGCAAGCCAAGATTTACCCAGCACCATGTCTGCCTACACACTGCCATGCTCCCCACCATGATGTTAATGGCCTGAATCTCTGCAACTATAACCGAACCATCCCAATTAAATGTTTTCCTTATAAGAGTTGTGTTCATGGTGTCTCTTCACAGCAATAGAAGCACTAACTAAGACAGTACACATGTGCAATCATAATGGGAGATAGAAAGTTGAGTTTGGGGAATCAGCCAGAATCTTGTAAGTTTGCAAACCAACCAATCTGAAGTAAACAGTACAGAGACAGAAATAAGAGAGAGTCTGCCTCACAACAAGGTAGAAGGAAAGAACCAATTCCTGAAATTGGGTTCTTTCACCTACACCTGCATGCCATGATATACACTGACACACACACACACACACACACACACACACACACACACACACACACACACACACACTAAATTTAGCCTTTATCTATTGTTTTCTGTGTTAGGCATAAGTAACCCCTTGCTTTGGTAGTTCAAGGTATTTCAGATGTGTGTCATGGTGGTACACAATTGTAATCATAGCATTCAAGAGACTGAAGAGGTGGATTGTGAGTTTAAGGTCAGCTTGGGCCAGACCCACCTGGTCAATTTAGCAAGACATTGAAAAGTAATTAATTTTGGCTATGCATAGCAGTGTCTCTGCTGATTCAAGCAGCTGTTCAATTGTTGTCGAACCAACCCATTCATGTTTACAGAAGAATGAAGCACCAACGCTTCCTTCTCTTAGAACTGAATTCATACCAGCGTCTGTTTGCTTCTCCCATCACCTATAAATTATATAAGTTGAAAGAAAAGACCAATGTATTTTGTCTGGTCTGGCTTCAGGTATAAGAAACAGAGTTGCATTTTATGTTGACTCTGATAATTTTAGAGGTGTCTGCCTAAGCCATCTGAGCTGAGAGGCAAAGATAAAGTGACGGTGCCATACTTCATAATGGCATAATGAAGAATGGTGAGTTCTTACTATTCCTTTAGCCCTGGAGAAGGACCATTTAGCAACTGATTTGTTAGTGTCTGATGTGTGTCTATTGAAAGTACAGAAGCTTCTCCATCTTGAAGATAAAACTATCAATACGATAGATGGTCCATGCTGAGAAGTGGTTGTGCAAGCCTTTAAACCCAGCACTTGGGACACAGAACCTGGCGGATTTCTATGAGTTTGAGGCCAACCTGATCTATAGAGCAAGTTTTAGGACATCCAGGGATACAATGTATCAAAAAAACCAAAACAAACAAACAAAAAGATAAATGGTCCTGTCTGTCCTTGGTGGGCATTGTGTCTGGTAAAATGATGACAGTGATGACCGCTCTCAAGGAGAGAAGCAAGCCCCTTCTCCACTCTACCCCACCGTCATACTCAGGAAAGGAAGATGGCATAGTTTCTCAATGTACATACACTCTTATAAGGAACATGTTGTTACTGTTGATGCTGTTCTTGTCAGCTACTTCTCTGAACTGTCCTCGTCCTCGTGTTCTTTAGTACACAGTCAGAGAAAGTGATATTTTCTGATGGTGTTTGCCTTTATAGCTTAGAAGAATCAATTTGCCGTTTAATTCTATTTTTAGAGTTTAAAACAATTTTTAAATTTAAATATATTTTGATCATGCTTTCCCCCTTCCCCATGTCCTTTTAGATCTTCACTTCTCCTTTCTCACCCAACTTTTTTAAATGGTGAGGTAGATTTTTATACTGAAATGATGCACGGGGAAAAAAAGACACAGGACATACTAAGCCACATTTAATAAATTTAATAAATTAAGAGGAAGTCTCACAAAACTCAGAAGGGAACATACAGGAATTAGGAATAAGAGAACACTTTTCAACCATTCACAAAAGTACCATTTGACAAAGGAGAAAAATTATAGGAAATAATATAAGGCAGTCTGTTGCACGTGTCTTAAACAGTATACATATATAATAGTACATCAAAATGATTTGACAGTAAATTCACCACACTTACATTTGTCACATGTACTGTTTTAAAACATTTATAAAAGTTTGTAGATTTAACATTGAACTGTAGGATTTATTTCCAAATGAATATATATGTTTCATACCAAACCGCACAGAACTTACGAAAAGCACACAAGTTGAGGATAATTGCTGTTTTGGGTACTATTAAGTACTACTACTTGATGACATAAGAATTATTAACAAATGTGCTATAAGCTATTATCATTCAACTTATTGCTAGTGCTTTTGGAACTCTGTGGTCTATACTTTATTTCTCTGTAAAACATGTGCTATGAGCTTGCCCTGATAGTTAAGAAAGAAATCAGATGTTTCCAGTTTTCTCTAATACAATACTTCAGATCTGAATGTCTTTTATAGATTGCTGAAGAAGTTTTCTCCAGCGCTTTCTGGATCAGCTTCTCTGCCTTACATTGATACGGATCAGTGGATTTATGCAACATACATGGCGTACATGCACAGCACCATCTGTATGTGCAGAACTCATGCTCAATGCATGCTGTGTTTCTTCAGACAATTTTTTTTTCATTTCACTAAGAAGTAGATTATCTCATTCAATTCCAGGTAATTGTTTTAACATGCAGTTCAACTGACCTAACAGGCAGGTAGACTTTACTTTCGTGTCATGTTTGGGCATGCTCAAGCAATTGACTGATGTCTGGCAGTGTTGTAAATCAAGTAGAGACTGTTTGAGTTTCCTCAAATACAGCCACTCTCCCACTGCCCCTGTGGCAGACTGTTGAATTTATCTATGCTGTGTGTTGAGAACACACTCCAAAGGAGTTTTTGAACTTCAGATTCTTCCTTCAGCGATTTCAAGATCGTAAGAGGCACACTCCAAGGTGTGCAAGAGTAACTGTCGGGCATAAGATATAGCATCATGAATTCTTCAGAAATTTATCCACAGTTGTGCAAAATGGACACACATGGAAACACAGTTACTGGAAACATGTATACTCTGCACACAGCATAGGCATAATGATCTGATTGAGCAATGCTTGAAAACTCGTCATGGTTTTCAATTTCATTAAAATGATACTTAATTCTTAGAGAGCAGCAGGCCCACGAATGAAACAATGGCCAACACTTATTGGAATCCAACACTATATTTGAACAAAGATTTAAAGTTTGAGTACATAATTGCAGAACAATGGAGAGCTTGCCACGTTCACAAATTAGCTGCAGCCTTTTCCTGCACTAGAGAGTTTGGAAGGATCTGAAAATGAGATAAATTTTGTTTAAAATCCAAATGGAAACTCTGTATTTCTATTTTTCCCAGAGTTCAATAAAAGCGTCTTTTGAAATTACTTTTTTTTCACATTCTAAGGGCCTAATTCAGTAGTCCTTAATCAAGTAAAACTTCCAAGGTCATAGTTATCTACCCTTCTAACACTAGTTTTACTTAAAAATGGACTGCTAGATTGGGTCCTATAGAGAGAGGTACCATAATTAAGAAAATATTTTAATAAGGCTCAAAATGCAAATTTCACTTTGTGTGTAGCACACTAATTACCAGAATTCTGAGATCAAAATCCAATTGATGTTGAATCCTGGATTGGGCATTAACTCTGGGTTCTTATTTCCCAGGTTAGTTGTGGAATTAGGTATTTACTAAGGACCAGAATGAAAACACTAATTCCAGTTTGCTTATCATAAAAATCAGAATTTGAACATTTTCCTTAAGAAGTGAAAAGCTGTTTGGTGTATATATCTCTTTAGCATCCTTCCACTTCTGTAGTCCTGGTTAACCAGCTGCTATGTTAAAATACCACTATGTTTGGGGACAGACATTGCAGCAAAAAACTGACACGACATTCTGACAATGTCAAATTTTACCCCCATGTGTAACAACAAAGTTAAATTCTGTCTCTGACTCACTGATGGATATTTTTCACAATGGGCAGAACCTATCTTACTGTGTTTATGTGTGTAGATGAGCAGAGCGAGAATTTAAAGCACATATTTACTGTTAACCTGGAAAGGATGCCACGGAATCTGTCAATTTAGGTGTGGTTTGAAATATCACCACAGTCATGTGCATCATTCTGGTCTCCTGCAAATGCCACCTGAGATGAACATCAACATTTCCACATTCACAAAAGAAACCAAGATAGGAAGGAAGAAAACAAAGGAGGAACAAGGAAGGAAGGTTTAAGGAGGGAAGGAAAGAGAACACACACACTACTATTCACCAAGGAATCAAAATAACTTAGTCTCCATCTATCATAAACAGTAAATATAGAACCCCAAATCTCACTGTTAACGCATGATTGTAAAGTACAGGTTTGCAAAGCTATTTATAAAAACACTGTTTTGTCACACAGCAGTATTTACATTAGCTGATCCGTAGGAGAACCAAGGGGGAAACTTTCCTACAAGAACTCTCCTGTAGGAAAGCTGTGCTGCTATTGCTTACACACTACTAATCCTCTCGCTGACCACATTGGAGGGATCAACGGGCAGCTCTAAGTTCTCCACCTGCATCTCTATGCCTGGCTCAGTGTCATTAGCTTTCTTAGCCACACGTTCATTGGTATGTCGATAAATGTTAACATTGAGCTCCCTCCCAGACAAAGCAGTGGCAGCAACCCTAGGAATCTGTCTGACAGGAGGCTTTTTGTCTGGCTTATAATCGCAGCGCAAATATTTAGAGAAAGCCCTTCGGTACACTTTGTTGAAAAGAGTGTACACCAGAGGATTGATGCCTGAACACACATAGCCAATCCAAACAAACACATTGAGAAGCTTCTCCATCAGCTTTTGATTACAGGCCTTCCCACAAAGAACAGACAGGATATTAGTGATGAAAAACGGGCACCACATGATCAGAAAGACAAAGAATACAATGCCAAGGACTTTGGAAGCTTTCTTTTCATTGTTGATAGCTTGCATGGTGCCTCTAGGACGCTTTTCTTTCTTCTTTCGACGTGGCTTCTGATCTGGATTGGGGTTCTCAGCGTTCTCTTCATCATTAGCATTCTTCTTGCAGCAGCACTTCAGAAAATTCAGGCTGATTTCAGGCAGGTCCTCCTCGGTGTGACCTCGAAGTAGCATCAGAGTTTGACGGCGTAGAACGTAGATCGTTAAGAAGTAGGTGATCACCATAATCGTCAACGGGATGAAGAATGCCACGAAGGACCCGATGAGAACGAAGTTCGGGTCGTTGAGCACGCACGTGGTGTTATTCACGAACACTTTGCTTTCGTCCCTCAGTCCAATCACAGGGATAGGAACTGAAACACCTAGAGGAACAAAAAGGTGACAAGTCGTTACATCACATGCAATGACTGAGGTTTGCACAGTAGCACAGTCATACATTAGCATTTCACCAAAAGGCATTTAGACTTGATGTTTGTTGAAAGCTATTCACGGCATACCAGGCAGTTCATATAACATATTGGTACAACAGATAATGATGGGTTTCTGTGAATTGTTGTTACAGTATAGACTGTCCACCTTTAAGCCAAGCTATTGAAGATACTGCTATGTGTAGGAGTAGACTGAGTTCATTTTGTTCTATATGCAGTCCTTAGAACTTCACTGGCTCATGGAAAGTGCTCAATAAATATTTGCTAAGCTAAGGAGCAGCTTCACATTTGTCCTCAGTAATATCAAGTTCAGTCATTTATTTATTAGTATAATGTTACTCAAGTGCAATAGCAATAATACACCATGTATAATAGTCTGGGAGGGTTGACTGGTTTGTGTTTCACATTATGCAAAAACTAACTTGTGAACAGAAGCAACTGATTTTTTTTTCTTTTTGGCAAGGTAGTGTGTGTGTGTGTGTGTGTGTGTGTGTGTGTGTGTGT
>PVIU01032357.1:0-13654 GCA_004026605.1 Ondatra zibethicus
AGGTCATTTCCCATGCATCCACAAAGGCCACTTGGAGACCATCAAAGGCAGCTCGGAGGAACCTGTTCACCTGGATTGTGAGCCAGTCACTGCCGTACACGGATTTGTAGCCAGTATTGGCCAGTTTGATAACCACCAGAGTACTGGGTTCCCTGTCCAGCAGGGCTTTCACAGCTTCCCGAATCCCCGCCAGTCTTCGGGCAAAGATGGATGGAGGGAAAGTAGTGAAGTGGGCTCCCATCCCTAGCACCACCACCGTGTAGGGACCCCCGGCCAGGCCATGCAGAACTCTGGCCACAGAGTGCAAGGAGGCCACTGGAGTGCGATGAGAGCGCAGGGGCCAGCTGTGGGCCCTCCAGTGCAACACTATCCCCCGAGTTGTGTCCACAGCCATCAGGGGACCTGCCTGGTATTGGACATGTAGATCAACTGGCTTCAGAGCTGTTGGGAGGAGGAGAAAGAAAATATTAACATTGGGGAACAGGAAGATGTCTCAGCCAGTAAAGGTGCTTGCTGATAGCCCTGATGCCTTGAGTTTGAACCCCTAAGATTCATAGGGTGGGAGGAGAGAAACAGCTCTTGTACATTGTCCTTGGATCTCCTCACACACATGGTAGCAAGTGATTGTTCATACAGACACCAAAAAATTAAATGTTATGAAAATTTAATAGCAGAATTGTCAATTATCTTCTTTTTTAAATATTTTTATGGTTTATTTAACTTTATTTTATGTGCATTGGTGTGAAGTGTCAGATCCCCTGCAACTGGATCTTCAGACAGTTGTAAGCTGCCATGTGGGTGCTGGGAATTGAACCCAGGTCCTCTGGAAGAGCAGTCAGTGCTCTTAACCACTGAGCCATCTCTCAAGCCCCAAAAACGTTTAATATTAGTTTTTTTGGTTTTTTTTTTTTTTGGTTTTTTGAGACAGGGTTTCTCTGTGGCTTTGGAGCCTGTCCTGGAACTAGATCTGTAGACCAGGCTGGTCTCGAACTCACAGAGATCTGCCTCCTGAATGCTGGGATTAAAGACATGTGCCACCACCGCCCGGCTGTCAATTATCTTCTTGTACAAATATACATTCCTGCTTTTGGGGGTGGGGAACAAGGTCTCACTATGTAGCCTTGGTTGGCCCGAAACTCTCTATGTAGACCAGGTTGGCCTTTAATTCACAAGTTTGCTTCTATCTGTTTCCTGAGTGGGGACATCAAAGGTGTGTAGCACTACAGTATGTGTATATGTGTGTGTGTGTATACACACATATATGTGTGTGTATAATATATAATATATTAAATGTACACATGTCACAAAAACATGTGTAATACATATTACGCATATGTAGAAACACAGGTCCTCTACAAGTACTCATCCCTGAGCCATGTTCCAGCCCTGAATTCTATAAAATTTTGGCTCCGTTACACAGTTTTCTTCTTCTTTTTTCTTCTTTGTTCCCTTGTTGTAGGAGAGGGGACTGAGAAAGGATCTCACAACCCAGGCTGATTGAGGGTAACCTTGACCCGTCCCCACCTGCTGAGACTACAGTCAGGACCTACGGCTTTCCACCATCTGTTTTTCCACCTCTCCTTCCCTCCCATCCTTTGCTTTCCCTGCCCTTTTCTCCCTCCTTCCTTTGTGTTGTTGTGTGAAGATATGTGTTTATGACATATGTGTGTGAGTGTGCACATGCACATGGAGTTAACTTTTGAGAGTCAGATCTCCTTCCATCACGAAGGTTCTAGGATTTGAATTCAGATCACCAGGCTTGCATAGCAAATGCCTTTACCTGCTGAGATGTTTTACTGGCCTCCACCCATTTTTTCTTTGCCATCTTTACCCTGCAAGGAATTCAGCCTCTTCATTCTCTTGGGTTACCAGATCCCTGCATCTCATTCCATACTTCAAGAGGAACATTATCTAATGTTTCTCTGTTGCCTCAAATGCAGCGTGGATAAAACAAACCTACTGTCTCTACACAAGTTGCTCTTGACTTCCTGAATCTCCCCTACCACATCCCAGTCAACTAATATCTTGATAATGACTTCCAGATGTTTTTGTTCTCATTGCTTGTTTTTGTCTTGAGTCAAGGGCTCATGTAGCCCAGGCTGGCCTCAACCTCACTAGGTAGACAAGGAAGACCCTGAACTCCTTATCCTTCTGCTTCTACCTGAGTGTACTACTAAACCCAGTTTTTTCTCTCTTCTTTTCTTTCTTTCTTTTTTTTCCTTTCTTTCTTTTTTAGAAGGGTCTCACTGTATTGGTCTGTTCATGTCCCTTTAAGAGACAAGCCTTAGTCCCTTCCTTTCCATCTCTCTCTCTCTCTCTCTCTGAGGCAGCTTCTGTCTCTCCCTTCTCTCCTTCCCCTCTCTGTTTCTCTCTCTCTCTCTCTGCCTTTCTCTCTGCTCTTCACCCTTCTCCCCTTTCCTTCCATAACCCACTAAATAAATATCCAGCGTCACTCTGCATGGCGTGCCTACCTGGCTCAGTCTTTCACTCACCACACAGCTTCCTGCCTGGGACCCAGCTGCCCTCATGGCCTGCCATGGTCTCAGGACCTGCTGCCCAGTGCCTGCTGCCACTCGGGGACCTGTGGTGTGGTGTCATGGCCCACTGCCCACTGCCGCCACTTGGGACCTGCAGCATTTTACTTAAACAGTTACGTTCACTGTGTGTCCATGGCTGTCCTGTAGCTCACTACAGTGGCTGATTCTAAGTTACTTCAGTTGTGGACACATTTGGTATTGTGCTTGCAGTGCAAACATGAGGATCTGAGCTGGAGCCCCCAGAGCCTATATTAAAAAGCTAGGTGTGGTCATGTATGCTTGGAATCCTAGTGCTGGGTAGTGGGGATGGATTCTCAGGTGTCCTAGTTAGTGTTTGGTCAACTTAGTACAACCTACAATTACCTGGAAAGAGAAATCGTAATTGAGAAAATGCGTCCATTGAATTGACCTGTAGGCATGGGAGTCTCTTTCAATGTAAGTGTTGCCTGACTTTCCCATCATGAGTCCTAATGGGCCCTCCTCTGCCCCCATGGTCACTCACAGGGCACTGTGTCTCGCAGATACTCCCACCACTGCCGAAGGGTGGAATCTCCCATCATGTAGACAATGCGGCCAGCCAGGCAGTTCAGGATGCTGTCCATAGTGGGGAAAGAGCGGCTAGAACAGAACGTTGAGTGCCATCTGTCTTGGTAGTAGAAGCCAGAGGGTTTTGGAGACAGGTGGCCAGGGCGGCATGGGGGCCGAGAGGGCAAGGCTATAGGAGAGAGAAAAGCCGAGCAGATTAAATTACAAAATAATGGACATCTTATAAAATGTCGACTGCCCGGCATTCTTAATATTTTTGTAAATGAATCTTTATTTACACTTGTTTATTTGTGTGTGGATGTGTGCATGCCACATCACACTTGTGGTACTTAAAGGACAGCCTTTGGGAGTCAGTTATTTACCTTGACCTGTATATCCCAAGGTTTGAACTCAGGTCATCAGCCTTGGCTACAAGCCCCTTTGCACAGTGAGCCGTGTCTGTGCTCCTGTCAGGCATCCTCTTACATGTATGTATGTATGCAGCATACCAGTGCCTCCTATAGAGCCTGTGTGTGCACGCACATGAGTGTTTGAAACAGTCTTATGTAGATCATGGTAGCCATAAACTTCCCATGAAGCTGAGAATGGTCTTGACTTCCTAATCCGCCTGCCTTCACCCCTAGAGTGCTTGGACTACAGGTGTGCTCGTTCACAACCAGGATGTAGCTCTCTCTGCAGCATGTAGCAGGCTTTTTCTTTTGGGCCATCAGTCAACTCCCAAATCATGACACAGAGACTACCTATTAGTTATGAATGCTAGGATTTACCTTATGCTTCTCCCATTAGCTCTTATAACTTAACATATTTCTCTTCATACATTTTGCCTCAGGGCTTTTTAACCTTCCTTTTTTTTCCTTTTCTTTCTTTTTTTTCAAGTCAGGTTTCTTTCTGTAGTTGTAGTTTTATAACCCGTCCTAGAACTCACTCTGTAGACCAGGCTGGCCTCGAACTCACTGCTTCTGCCTCCCAAGTGCTGGGATTAAAGGAGTGCACCACCACCACCCAGAGGTTTTTTACCTTCCTTCCTTCCTTCCTTCCTTCCTTCCTTCCTTCCTTCCTTCCTTCTTTCCCTCTCTTTCTTTCTTTCTTTCTTTCTTTCTTTCTTTCTTTCTTTCTTTCTTTCTTTCTTTCTATCTTACTTTCCTGCTATCTCCATGACTGGGTGGTGGCTGCCTGACTTCTGGCCATGGGCATGTCCCTCTCTCCCTTGTTTACATCTCTTTCCTTTCTTGTTCTCTGGAGCCTAGATTTCACCTCTTACTTATTCTCTCTGCCCTCTGTCTTTTCTCTACCTAGCTATTGGCTGGTTAGCTTTTATTTATAGATCAATAAGGCACCTTAGGCAGGCAATGTGAAACAGCCACACATCTTTTCTGTGGGGGGCCAGAAATGGGAGTCTATTTCCATGTTGACCAAAGTTCAGAGAGTTGGAATTTACCTCTAGGCCTTCAAGTTTTTGTGTTTCTACCTCAAAGGTTCTCTAGATTTAGATCAGAGAGTTCTGCTTTCTCAAGGTTATTGTCAACAAGATCTAATAGCCAGATCTTGTATTTTAAGAATAGAGATATAAATATGTTTCTACCTCAAACAAAAGTCTACGGATCCAACTAAATTCCATTTCCCTTAAGGAGATAACTTTGGATTCCACCTGGAGTGGTGTGCCTAAAGAATGTTATGGTCTAGGGTGTGACTTGTTTTGTTCTAGCAACAGAATGTTTAACTGTGGGTGTAGCCCACGACCTTCAACTGGTCTGTTCATTTCCTTGTATCATATTAATACAGTTTTTGTCTTACTCCTACCTTTGGGTTCAGGGGTATTTTAAGCACTTGGAAATAAACGTGGGTGAATTCCAGTACTCACTAGAACTCCCTTCTGATATTACTCTATTTCTCTGTTTCATTATTTTCATTGGTGTCTTCATATTCTTTACTAATATTTTCTAAATCCCCTACACCTCTACCCTGGCAAGAGGTATTTTTGTCAAGGCTGGTCCCAGACACTTTACATAATTAAACAAATGGAGCATAAACAAACATAACACATCTTTATATCCTTAACAAAGGCAGCAGAGCTGGGCGGTGGAGCATGCACATCTTTAATCCCAGCACTGGGAGGTAGAAGCAGGTGGATCTCTGTGGGTTCAAGGCCAGCCTGGCCTACAAGAACTAGTTCCAGGACAGGCTCCAAAGCTACAAAGAAACCCTGTCTCGAAAAACCAAAAAAAAAAAAAAAACCAAAAAACAACAACAACAAAAAACAAAGGCAGCAGAAACAAATTTAACACACCTTTACACAATTAAAGTAATATTACACAGCATAAACAAATATAACATGTATTTACAGAGTTAAATATGTAAAGACATACACACAACTGTCTGTGTCCATTTATAGATGGTGACACTGAGATCCTTGAATGTTAAGTGACTTATGGTGATCAAGAACAAGGATGATGGGCCAAAACAGTAGGGATGATATTCTGTGCCCTGTCCAAGCTAGGTAAATATTTTCCATTAAGTTTATCTCCAGTCCATCAAGTTTTTTGGTTTTTTTTTAAAGTTCAGTGATAGGCAGGGATAGCATTTGAAGCTAGAAAGTATGCTGTTATAGTCCTAGTACTAACCACTGTACTACACTTCCTGGCAGAAAAGAGGTTCAAGTCTTAAAGTACCCATCTAAGGTGTAATGGTCTGTCCTGTCTCTTTAAGAGACAAGCCATGCCCACTCCCTCCCCATCCACTGAGGCAGGCAGATCTTCCTTCCTGCTTGCAGCCTGAGTTCCTTCCTTTTTGTCTCCCTCTCGAAGAGGCAGTTACAGTCTCTCTCCTCTCTCTCTCCTCCCCTTTTCCCTTTCCCCTCTATAACCCACTAAATAAATATCCAACCTCACTCTGCATGGTGTGCCTATCCGACTGTCTCTCACCCGCTACGTGGTTCCCTGCCCAGGAACAGCTGCCTTCGGAGACCTGTGGTATGGTCTCATGGCATGCCCATCTGTCTGCCTGCACTTTGGAGACCTGCAGTGTAGTCTCATGGCCTGCTGCAGCCTCCAGGGATCCACAGAATTTTACTAATCCATTACATAAGGGCTGAGGAGCTGGCTCAGTAGGTGATGTACGGGCATGTGCAAGGGTGAAGGTCTAAGTTTGACTCCTAGAACACGTGTTAACACTGGGTGTGGTGTGCCTGGAACCCAAGCACCTGGGGAGGTGAGGACAGCAGATCCCAGGGGCCTACTGACCAGTCAGTCTAGCTGAAACAGCAAACTCCAGGCTCAGTGAGAGACTTTGTTTGAAAAAATAAAAAGAGCCTTTATTTATGTGACACTTTGTTTACTGTTTTAGAACATTGACCTGATATCTGGGTCCTTCCTACATACACCCAGAACTCTTTCTCCAGCCTGGCGCTGATGGCTGGCAACCCACATCTGCCCTGGCAGGAATGGTGGCCTGGGAACAACCAAGTATCTCCCTTGGTGACCATCCATTTTGGGCTTAGAGGGTGCTGGGAGCAGGGTGGATATCTGCCTCAGACACTTCAAGTGACTGGACACAGGCATCCCAAGGCTGCATGGCTGGCCACTTGGATCCTTGGGCCTGAGGCTCCAGACCCACCCCTGCCTCCTCCTCTAGGGACACTGTGTCTGGGATACTCCAGTCAAGAGTATAAACAACTGATATGTTCTACCCTGTGCCCAATGTTCTTTAGTGGTTGAGCAGAATTTTTACATAGATTTTATTCTGATTGTGTGTGTGTGTGTGTTCATGTGGATTTTTTTTTGAGACAGGGTTTCTCAGTAACTAATAAGCCAGTATTGGAACTCACTCTGTAGATCAGGCTGGCCTCGAACTCACAGAGATCCCCCTGCTTCTGCCTCCTGAGTGATGGGATTAAAGGTGTGCACCACCACCGCCGGCTTCATGTGGACTCTTAAGGACCATCCTGATTGGAGCTCTATGTGTTGCTGGGAGGATCCTACAGATATTCCTTGTTTCCCCTTCAGTCTCACCTTTGGGTTGGGCATATGATGGATCCAGGAGTTTCTTACTTCTTTGAGGAAGGAACTAATGCCTTTAGTTTTTTTCCGTTATGAGTACCAAGAAAGAGACTGTGTCCCTCTGAATACTATGGGTGCTTGGTCAGTAAAGGCCTCTAGGTAGTCACTGTGCAAACATTGCATTTGGAACCTCTATGAGCAATAATATTTGGGTCCTGCCTGACTCCCTTGTTTTCTGGATGTGGCTTGAAAGAGCAGAATTAGCTCCTCCACCTGAGTTCTGCATACCCATGAACTGGCAGAATGCTACATTTATGCTCTGATTACTACTGATTAACAAAATACTGAAAAACCCAGCAAAGAAAGGAAACGAAAACAACAACAAAAGCCTACAGTGAGATGGCTCAGCACATAAAGGCACCTGCTTTCAGGCCTCATGACTTGAGTTCAAACCCTGGGACTACAGATACACACAAGAGTACATAAAACAAGGAAATGAAACTCAATACCACTTAAAGTCAAATAAAACAAAATAGAGAGCAATTGGGGCAAATGGTCTGATGAAAGCCTGACCTCATACACTTCTGCACAGGAAGTGTGTGCACACACATACACCCCAAATCAAAACAAAAGCCCACACCCCATCTCAGCTGATGACCATCCCCTCCCCACCCCCATATTCCAGCCTCACTCACCCACTTCACTCATGTTCCCAATGGCTGCTGGTGTCACCAGGATTGGAGATATGCCTGAAGGGAGTGGCTGGTCAGTTACACTCCTGAAGAAACACTGAGTATGAACTTTGAGGGAGGTTGACCAGGTGAAAATTTGATTTGCAAAGAACATTACCATGAATGACTGATTATCTCTTCTGTGCCTAATCCCAGGGCACTACACTAACGGGAGCACTGATGGGGTGACTGTAATAGGAGGAATACACATGCAAGAGAACAAACATCAGTTCACTAATAGTCAAGATAACAAAGGGGTTATGTAGTTCTCTTTTATAGAAAATGGATCAGCACAGGAAATGAAAACTACAAATTTCCTAGCACTAGAGTCTGGAAAGAACAATAATTCTTTTGCTGATGTTACACAAACACTCAATTACTAGTGATTTTAGCTCAGCCCTCACCCCACCTTTTTTTTTTTTTTTGACACAGGGTGTAATGCTCGTGCGTCCCAGGCTGGACTTGTATTCACTATGCAGCCAAGGATGGCCTTGAGCTCTTGAGTTTTCTGCCTCCCTTACAAGGTCATCCTCTATCACTCATAGGAATTTAAATTCAACCTGGGATGCAGGCATCTCTAAAACACTGCTGATGACTCCTCAGCAGGGAAAGGTTCTTGTTGCTAAGCATGATAACTGAGTTTGATAAATGGCCCCACATGGCGGAAGAACTGACTTCCTCAAGTCACCTTCTGACTTCTACATGCACTCTATGGCAGATACATGAACTGCCCACTCATGTATGTACACACACAAACACATAAATGTAAACAAAAGAAAAGAAGGAAGGAAAAAATAGAAAGGAAGGAAGGAAGAAAAGAAAAAGAAGACACAGAGGGAGAGAGGGAGAGGGAGAGAATGTAGGACTGGGACAGATTCAGCATCTAGATGTCTTACCCAGCCATCAGTTCTTCATCATGCCGTGTGGTCACCTTCAGGTAACTTCCACTGGAGTGACCGATTAAAGCATTGCAGGGCAGAGTAGAGGGTTGAGCACAGAACCAGAGCTCCCCAGAGACCACATCCCTGTACTGACAGGTGGGCCCTTTGGCTCCAGTTGACTGGGGGTCCACGTTGCAGATCACAGCCTCCTGAGCGCCGTCCCTGCCTCGAAAATACCCCCTAAAGTCAACGGTGGCCCGTTTTCCTTTCCAGACCCTCTGTAGGACCCCGACTGCCTCACTGGAGTGGATCAGCCTCACTTGCACCTGGGCCGGTCCAGCCCAGAGCAGGGGGAAGGACAAGAGGTATGTGCCATTCTCCAGATCCTTCACCTCCCCTGGGACTCCTGCTTTCAACTCCCGGCCCAGAAGCTGTGCCCGAAACAGATCTCCACCATGAGTCTTGGGCCTACCCTGGTGGTCCCTAGCCACAAGAATGGCCTCTAGATTACTTCCCAGAGTATAGGTGGCCTGAGCAGGATCCTTTAAGCGGTAGGTGGAGGTTTTGGGGCTGGTAGAAGCCAAAAAGTCATCCTTGTCGCCACCAGTTGGAGGCCAGTACAGAAGGCTGGTCAGGTTGGTGAGTTCTTGAGGGAGAGAGTCCCAGTTGTTGGGCTCAGAGGCATGTTTAGAGGCACGATGGGGTGGTGGGATCCAATGGTTCATGGGCTCAGGCCAAGATATCATGAGATAGAACACCTGTGGGAAAAGAAAGAGGACTATGGATTTGGAATCACCAGAGACTTGGCACAAACTGCCCCTGGAGAGGTAGGCATCTGGGTTCTTGTTTGGAGGGCTCTGCTCTCTAGGCCCTTGCCCTGGGAGGAACATCCCGTTGCCCCACCCCCACCCATCAAGCCCCAGAGACCCTGTGCAGCCTCCACACACCCTACCATCCTCCACCATATCTGTGGCCACTGGAGCCTTGGCCCAGACTGTCCATGGAGAGGAGCCCCAGAGCCCATCAGCATCCACTAGAGGCATGGCCCCACCTGCAACCAGAAGAAGAGCAACCACCTAAGCCACAGGTCCCACCTTTACCAATTGGAGGAAGAGGGATCCCCTGAAGCATAGGCTTCACCTGTACCCACTGGAGGAAAGGATGGGCAGAAGGCTGTTTAAGAACACATCCATCAATATAAAGACGAATACGACACCACCAAAACCTAGTGGTCCTACAACAAGAAGACCTGAACATCATAACCCAGAAGAAACAGAAGAAAATGATCTTCAATATAACCTTATGGAGATGATAGAGACCCTTAAAGAGGAAATTAAAAATTCCCTTAAAGAAATAGATGAAGAGACAAACAAAAATAGGAAGAAATCACTAAATCTCTTAAGGAAACCCAAGAAAGAACAATCAAAGAGGTGAGGCAAGCATTTCAAATAGTTCAAGACTTGAAAACTGAAATAGAGGCAATAAAGAAAACACAAATGGAGGGAATTCTGGAAATGAAAAATCTGGGTAAATGAATGGGAACTATAGATGCAAGCATAGCCAACAGAATACAAGAGATGGAAGAGAGAATCTCAGGTGTTGAAGATACTATAGAGGAAATAGATGTCTCAGTCAAAGAAAACATCGAATCCAACAAATCCTTAAGACAAAACATCCAGGAAATCTGGGACACCATGAAAAAACCTAATCTAAGAATAATAGGGATGGAAGAAGGAGAAGAACTCCAGCGCAAAGGCACAGAAAGTGTATTCAACAAAATCATAGAAGAAAACTTTCCCAACCTAAATAAGGATATGCCTATGAAGGTAAAAGAAATTTTCAGAACACCAAATAGACTGGACCAAGAAAGAAAGTCCCCTAGACATATAATAATCAAAAAAACAAAGATACAGAATAAAGAATATTAAGAGCTGCAAAGGAAAAAGGCAAAGTAATATATAAAGGCAGATCCATCAGAATTACACCCTGCTACTCAATGGAAACTTTGAGAACTAGAAGGTCCTGGTCAAATATGCTGCAGAAACTAAGAGATCAGGGATGTAAGCACAGACTATTATATCCAGCAAAGCTTTCAATCACCATAGATGGAGAAAACAAGATATCCTATGACAAAACCAAATTTAATCTTTACTTATCTACAAATCCAGCATTACAGAAAGTACTAGAAGGACAACTCCAACCCAACAAATAGTTGCTCCCACAAAAACACAGATAACAAGTAACCTCATACCTCACACTAGCAAGCCTCAAAGAAGGGAAACACACAAACACTACCACCAAAAAAAATGACAGGAATAAACAATCACTGGCCATTAACATCTCTTAATATCAATGGACTCAATTCACCTATTAAAAAAACACAGGTCAACAGAATAGACACAAAACAGGACCCATCCCTCTGTTGCATACAAGAAATGGACCTCAAACTCAAAGACAAACAGTATCTCAGAGTAAAGGGTTGGGAAAAAATTTTCCAGTCAAATGAATGTAAGAAACAAAAGGATGTAGCTATCCTAATATCTAACAAAATAGACTTTAAAGTCAACCAAAAGAAATGCAGGAGGACACTTCATACTCATCCCAGGAAAAATCCATCAAGACGAAGTCTCAGTTTTGAACATCTATGCCCCAAATACAAGAGCATCTACATATATAAAAGAAACATTACTAAAGCTTAAATTGCACATCAAACCCCACACACTAATAGTAGGAGAATGGACAGGTCTGCCAGACAGAAACTTAACAGAAAAAATAAGAGAACTAACAGATGGACTTAACAGACATCTACAGAACATTCCACCCAAACACAAAAGAATATACCTTCTCAGCACCTCATGAAACCTTTTCTAAAACTGACAACATACTTGGTCACAAAGCAAACCTCAGCAGATTAAAAAAAATGGTATAACCCCCTGTATCTTATCAGATCACTGTGGCTTAAAGTTAGAATTCAACAACACTAGTTGCAGAAAGCCTACAAACTCAAGAAAATTGAACAGTGCTCAACTGAATCACCCCTGGGCCAAGGAAGAAATAAAAAAGAAATTAAAGACTTCCTAGAATTCAATGAAAATGAATATGCCCTAAATTATTGGTCACTTTGGAAGCAATGTTGAGGATAGTTCATAGCACTAAGTGCCTACATAAAGAACATGGAGAAATCGCACACAAGCAACATAACAACACATCTGACAACTCTAGAACAAAAAGAAGCAAACTCACTCAGGAGGAGTAGATACCAGGAAATAATCAAACTGAGGGCTGAAATCAATAAAATAGAAACAAAGAAAACAATACAAAGAAACAATGAGACAAAGAGTTGGTTCCTTGAGAAAATAAACAAGATAGGCAATTCCTTATCCTAACTAACCAAAAAGCAGAGAGGGAATATGCAAATCAGCAAAATCAGAAATGAAAAGGGAACATAACAACAGACACTGAGGAAATACAGAGAATCATTAGGCCATACTTCAAAGAGCCTGTACCCTACAAAATTGGAAAAATTTAAAGGAAATAGACAATTTTCTGGAATACATTAAGAACAGATAAACAATTTAAATAGACCTATAACCCCTAAGAAAATAGAAGTAGTTATCAAAAGTCTCACAACAACAACAACAACAAAAAAGCCCAGGGCAAAGCGATTTCACCACACAATTCTACCAAAATTTCAAAGAAGAGCTAATACCAATATTCTTCAAATTATTCTATATAATAGAAACAGAAGGGACATTGCCAAACTCTTCACAAGGCAACAGTGACTCTGGTATCTGAACCACACAAAGATGCAATTAAGAAAGAGTATTATGGAATACTCTCCCTCATGAACATTGTTGCAAAAATACTCAATAAAATACTGGCAAACTGAATCCAAGAACACATCACAAAAAAATCATCAACCATAATCAGGTTAGTTTCATCCCAGAGATGCATGTATGGGTCAACATACAAAAATCTATCAATGTAATCCACTATATAAATAAACTGAAAGAAAAAACCACATGATCATCTCATTAGATGCTGAAAAAGAATTCAACAAAATCCACCATCCCTTCTTGATAAAGGTCTTGGAGAGATCAGGGATACAAGGAATGTATCTAAACATAATAAAAGCAATATACAGCAAGCTGACAGCCAACATTAGATTAAATGGAGAGAAACCCAAAGTGATTCCACTAAAATCAAGAACAAGACAATGTCCACTCTCTCCATACCTATTCAGTATAGTTCTCAAAATTCTAGCTAGAGCAATAAGACAACAAAAAGACATCAAAGGGATTCTGGGTTTTTGGTGTTTTTTTTTTTTTTTTTTTTTTTTTTTTGGTTTTTTGAGACAGGGTTTCTCTGTAGCTTTGGAGCCTGTCCTGGAACTAGCTCTTGTAGACCAGGCTGGCCTCGAACATACAGAGATCCACCTGCCTCTGCCTCTCGAGTGCTGGGATTAAAGACATGTGCCACCACCACTCAGTGATCAAAGGGATTCAAATTGGAAAGTAAGATGTCAAACTTTTGCTATTTATAGATGATATGAAAGTATCCATAAGTGACCCCAAAAATTCAATGAGGGAACTCCTACAGCTGATAAACAGTTTCAGTAATATGGCATGGATCAACTCAAAAAATCAGTTGCCCTCCTATATACAAATGATAAAGGAGCTGAACTGTGGAAAAATGGTCTTGTACCCTGTAAAGATTTGTCACTTGTATTGGTATAATAAAACTCTGATTGGCCAGTAGCCAAGCAGGAAGTATAGGTGGGGTGACCAGAATAGGAGAATTCTGGGAAGAGGAAAGGCAAAGTCTGCAGTTGTCACCCAGACACAGAGGAAGCAAGATGAGAATGCCTCACTGATAAAAGGTACCAAGCCAGGTGGCCAACACAGATGAAAATTATGGATTAATGTAAGATATAAGAGTTAATTAATAAGAATCCAGAGCTAATA
>PVIU01032358.1:0-13658 GCA_004026605.1 Ondatra zibethicus
TTTGGCCATTCGAACATCCTCTGTTGAGAATTCTCTATTCAGATCCTTACCCCATTTTTTAATTGGGGTATTTAGAATTTTAATGTCTAGTTTCTTGAGTTCTTTGTATATTTTGGAGATCAGACCTTTGTCTGATGTGGGGTCAGTGAAGATCTTCTCCCATTCAGTAGGTTGCCTTTTTGTCTTAATGACTGTGTTTCTTTTCTGAAAGGGACAAGCCTCCCATGTGTATCAACAAAGCAAGGCATATCAAGTTGTAGTAGGATTAAGTTCCTCCCCTTGTATTAAGGCTGGGCAAGGCAACCAGTATGAAAAATAAGTTCCCAAAAGTCAGCCAAAATGTTAGGGACAGCCCCTCCTTACACTGTTAGGAGTCCTACAAGTAGACCAAGCCAAACAACTGTTAAATATATGTAGAGTGTGTATGCTGGTCCTATGCAGGTTCTCTGGTTGTTGATTCAGACTTTGTGAGCTGCTGTGAGTTCAGGGTAGTTGTTTATGTGAATTTTCTTGAGGCGTCCTTGTCCCCTCTCACTACTATAATCCATAATCTTATATCAGGAAAATATTAGGGAAATGATTCTGTTAAGGAGGAGTAATTTTAAATATATATTAAAGTTTAAAAAGGTAATGATTTTAGAAATCATCTATGTGAATTTTTAACCCACTCATTTATATAGCTAACTGTGCATGATATTTGAGCAGTCTTTAAAATTAGAAAGCAATGGATTCTTTTTCTGAAATAGCACCACTATATTTTACACAGTTCTCAGTTTCTATGACATATAATTTCACTCCAAATATATGATACATTAATTCAAATAGTTTTATATTTATGTATCTGAAGAACAATAAAGTCTGTTTATATTCATTTCCATAAAATAAAGAAGGAATAAACTTATATAAATTTGTTTTTACTTTCTGCTTTCAGGGTTCAAGTTGAATTCTACATGAATGAAAACACATTTAAAGAGAGATTAAAATTGTTTTTCATAAAAAACCAGCGATCAAGTAAGTTATTTCCATTACTCATTTTATTCTTTGAATAGGAATCTATCTCAAAATAACAACAGTGTAATATTTCACAAAAATCATTGTTTGTATAACAGATTAAAATGAGGAGAATATTTAGTTAGGAGTAAACATCAAAATAAAACAAGAACAACAGAAAAAAAATAGAAGATGCTTCATCTACTAGTTGAAAAGTCTCTTTACTATTTTAGGTCTCTAAACCCCACATGAATAAGTAGAGCCCTGTGTGCTATATGTGAATTCTGAAAAGTACAAACATAATTTAAGTAGAGCACACCTTTAATCTCAGCATTCAGAATGATGAGGCAGAAGGATCAGAAACTCAAAGTCATGGAAGCTTAAAGTATGTGTTGGGGAGGGGCTCATCATTATTAATTCTCCCTGATATGGCAGTTAATGGTTGGTGGGGGATAGGGAAGTCCTTTTGTACATTGGTGTAATCACTGGATAATTGTCATGCTCCTGGAAATACCCTGATCCAAATTCATCAAGTAACCCCAATTCAATGCAAGGGTTTTGAAATTAAAACAAAATGTGTGAAAGTAGGATGGGATTGTGTTGGGGAGCAGAACAGGTTGAGCAAGAGTAAAGGGGAATGAAAGAGCACCTGGGGTGAGAATGAGGAGTACATTATATATTTATACAAAACACTCAAAGAATATTTTTTCAATAATCTTAATTGTCTGATACCAGAAGACTTTGAGGATAATTTAGGCTACAGAGTCACTATCAACTATCTTGATTAGAGAGTGAGAACCTGTCTCAAAAACTTCCCCTAAACAACAATACCTCACAATTTAATTGACTCATGCTTTCACATGTGAGGGCTGTGTAAGCTATCATTTGTCAAGGTTCAAGAAATTAAGTATTTACAAAAGGGAATAATTTTCTGAGTTAATAAGGGAATAATTCAATGATTGTTAATCGCTCCTGATGACAATACACATCAAGTGTACCTTGAAGTTTAAGGATGGATGTTGTTCTTCCTATAGAAGAGGAACTTACATAAGTATAGGGTCAGTGTCAGAGGTTAACATGCTGAAGATTCTTATTAAGAAATTGGGAACCACTGAAGACACGGAGTATATAAAATAAGGATCCCTGCTGAACCCCACGTAGGTTAAACTGTGTGATACTTGTTGCTTTGCACAATCCTACTTGCCTTTAGACTGTTTACAATAACAAGATTGTGGCTTACAATATAAGAAACAGAGAACTTAACTGTGCCAGCATAGAGTTAGGGCTGTGAATTTTAACCCATGGATCTCTTTGCACTGATTTAAATTAAATTGTGTGTTAGTAGGTAGCATTCATAGAGAAAATCCAGGTTGCGAGCGCCTATTCATATACTGTCTATAGGAAATACATCAGTAGTTAAACCATACTGGTGAGATATTCTCAATGACAGAGTAGCTTCAACAGTAAAGTTTGAAATAACCAGTGCCTTCATAACTTTGTTTTTAGAGTTTTCAAGGAAGCCCTATCAGTAGATACTACTAAAGGGATTAAATCACCTGAATGAAGGCTTCCTCAACACACTTAATCAATGTTAGTCCAGACATTGTTTGAATACTCATTTAAGTAAAGAGATGACCCATTTTTATGAAACTATAAGCTATGAGATGAAATAAACCCTTTTCAACCCTGTGGTGTTTTTGTTCAGAATGCTTTATTGCAGCAACTGACCTGAATCCAGAGAACATGGTAACCTACAAAAATCATCAGCACTTAAATGAGAAAAACTAGAAAAAATTGCACAAATAAAAAATGTACTGCTCAGGAATGTTATAATTCACTATACAAAAATAAACTGAATAGGTAGTATTTCATTCTAGATTCCATCAATTAATAATTATTAGAAGGCCTTTCTTACAATTTTATAAAAGATAATAAAGCAAATTACACTGTTAATTACACAAAAGGCCAAGCATCTGTTAATCAGTTCAGAGCATGTTTACTTAACCTTCTTCATCAAGTATCATGGTCCCTCCAGCTGTGACCTAAGCAGTGTGTATGGCATATCCATGATGTTCTTAATTTTCACAAAATTTAAGATTCCGTTGGCATGAAGCCTAGTTTTTAAATAGTTTAATTTGTTCAATTAAAGTATGAGAAAGGTATTTTCTAGATGTGTATTTGATAACACAAATGATAATGGCTCCCCTTTGTATATGATGACATAATTACTATACAACTTATAATTGTGGAGATGATATATGTCGTAACATAAACATAATAGCACAAGTATCACACATAATCATGTAAACATGTTTTGTCTATAAACAAATCAACAAGGTGTTAGAGAGTCATAGGATTTATGATGGTGTATGTGGGGGCAGCTTGATTTTTAAGCTAAAGTTAGTCTCCAAGCAATGATTAAAGTACTTACAGCTGTGCACTGAGACACTTGTACCAACCTTGACTGAATGATAACTTTGTAGGTTTTGACTTTTAAAACCTGTATCTGCCATTTGTAGAAAGCACTGTCATTTGTATTTCGTCGATTTTATAACACTCAAATTTTATTTTAGTAGCTGGATGATTAAAATTCAGCGACCAAAAACTTGAGGAAGTTTAGACAATTACAGTGTGTGCTTTTTAAATACCTCCTAACTACTTATTAGAAGTTGATATTTTGACCATATTTTTTCTTTCTCTTTTATGTCCTGAGTTCAAATTAAAACAAATTTTGTTATTTGCTTAAAGGTCTAAGAATCCGCTTGTTCAACTTTTCCCTCAAATTGTTAAGCTGTTTATTATACATTATTCGTGTGCTGCTTGAGAAACCTTCACAGGGAAACGAATGGTAAGCTTCCTCTGTGTGATCGCCACAGTATTTTAATTGTTTTGAAGTATTATAATTAGCAGGATGTTGTTCTCTTTTTAAAGGATGTGTGACATTTGTATGAACTGACATGATCTTTAGGTAATTCATGTCTTCCAAGGTTTGTGGATGCATTATTGTTTAATGATAATCTGAACCCTGCTTCATGAATGTACCACTCAAAATGCTATGACTATTACTTAAAATGGGCTCATCTTGCCACAGATTTGAGTGCCTTTCTATTATTGAATCACATATGCCCTACAGTATGCAAGCTTTCCACACACTTTCTGTTACAATGCACTTGTTACCCTTCAATGGGAACACTCAAGAATCCCTCAAGATGGTTTCAGCCTATGAATATTTATTCAGTTAAGTAATGTTAATTTATTGATGTATTTTAGGAGTTTTTTCATTCATAATTTTGTTACTTTGCTAAATATTCTTCCACTAAGTCATTGCCTTCCTTTTAGTCTTTGTCCTTTGCAAGAACAGTAGGGAAGATTCCCGAGTGTGTAATGATATTCATACAAAACTTTTATCTCATTAACCCCCAGGACTCCTGGCCTTCCTAGTTAATTTACAACAATATTCAAAGGAACAACTAAACTGATGACTAACTCCTGTTATAAATTTGTTTTAAATTTTGCCTTAAGATCAAACAAAAATACACAAGTAAGAGAGAAAATGAGTTTATCATATATATATATGATATATATATAATATATTATCATATTATATATATATAATCCAGCATGCTTAGAAAGTGATTTTAATTTTGAATTTTTTAAATTAAAATATATAATCATTTAAAATTTAAATAATTCTAAATTTATTTGAATTTAATAAATAAATAAAAATAAATACAATTTAATTTTGAATTTAATTGGCTGTTAGATGAAGATTAGTAAATGAATAAGTCAAGTTTGGCTACTGTAATAGTATGTGTGATAATTACTTATGTAATTGATTCAGGGTTGAATCACTCTCATGGATCTTTGATCTGTCTCAGTAATATTCCTGTAAATGAGGTTAGAGAGAGGCTCATTAGAACATTCAGTTTTCTCTAGGAATCTCCTGCATATGTAAAAGGTGTTTGGGGAAATGCTGCTATGGATTAATTTCATGGTATATGTTATTTCCTTCAATATACAGCTAATTTTACCATATCATTCTTAAATAAGAAGCAGAGGTTTGCTCATATTTGCTGTTTCTGCTGTGGGACCTTCGTGACAAAACTCATTATGCCTATTTTCCATGGGGGAACAAGTATGTTCTATACTCAGATTCTCCACTTGACTGTCCAGAATTCATCCTAAGCTGATCATGTTCCAACCAGCTTCTGCATTCTTCTTCCCTTCCATGATGAAGAACAACATTCTCAGTATCCTGCCAAGTCACAGCCTTCTGCATTGCTGAATTCCAACTGAACAATAGCTCAGCCCAACGTTTTTTGAGTTCACCTTAACTTCCGAGTTGAAAGTTTAACTTTCCACATGAAAACCCCTGAGAACATTTGGGTGTTCATACAGTCAACATCTACTATGATTTCTATTGTTTTCCAATGCATTACCTTGATGCATGCCTTATACATTTTTCAGGACTGCTGCAATAGCCTGCAACTCACTTTTGCTAATCTACCAATGTTCCCTTTTGTTTTATTCTTCATTTGATTGTCTGTGAATTGTAAGCCTAGTTCCTATTCACCTGCTTCTAATGACAAAGTTCCTGCATTACATCTCACTTTCCCTATGACTTAACCTGTAAGTGCTAGTCCACTGTCACTTTTCACTAGACCTTGTTTCTATTCTTAGGTCACAGCAGGCACATATCCAGATCAGAGCTTCACATAGGTTTTGGCTGATGGTACTTCTCTTAGAACACTCCTTATAAGGACTCCCAAAACATTTGCTTATTTTTATATAGTACCTTTGTCTCTTTTACATACTGTACATATTTTTCCTTGCTTGCTTTACTTTCTGAGTTTTCTGTATTAGAATAGACACATAGGCTGAATTCTAGAGGTGGGCACAGTGAACACTAGTCATTTTCTAAATAGGTGAGTGAACAGATGTGTAAATGACAGATTATATTCTTGCTCTTGTTTCTGTCTCATCTGTTTCTAACTCTAGCTGTGGTGTCCTCTGTAGAATTACTAGGACGTTCTGTGCTCTTTTATGTTGAGACTTCTTAGAAATGTGTTCTCCCTATCTGCCATTTAAAATTCTTTCCTTTAAACTTTTTGAGATCCTGGACCCTCCAGGATATCAACTCTTTGACTAATATATAAATATGAGGTCCTTACTCGGCATTTATCCAGATAGTCTAGTTCTACACTGGTTTGGGATGCTTATGTGGTACTGTCTGCACAACTTCCAGGTAATTTTCTTAATCACTCTAATGCATTGCTCTTACATTTCCCACTCATTTCTCTGTCTTATCTAGAAGTTTGCTGAGATCAAGAGCCATGTCATTTTGTAGGTCTCTCTCATACTTATCATTAGTCTTAGGAGGTTCTGTTATTAGAATTCTCTTTTAATAGAATTATGCCCACAAATATTACCTGTGTTTTTCTGGTGAAGATTATTGAGGACCAAGATCTATATATGTCAATGTATATCAAGTTTATTACATGCTTTTGTCTCTATGTTATTATAAAGGATACCCCCTAAAAAAATCTTTGTATAAAGTACCAAAGTTGTTTTTAAAACTTGCTGACTTATGAACAGAAAGTACATTCGAGAGACCTGAAAATCCTAAAACAGTCCATGAAGGATGCTCCAAAAGGAAAAGCCATCGGTGAATAATGATAGCAGAATAAAATTATATTATTTGGAAACATTAAGAGGACAAAGTTTCCTACAATTAACTTCTGTGTCATATTACTAAGAATATTCAGTCTTAATTACAAAGGATATACATTTGAAAAATTAGATTCTCACAATTAAAAACCATAATAAACTAACTTATGTCTCCAATTCGAGCACACTGGTTTGTTTAGTTCTATTGGCAACGCTAGTCTTGGTTAATTAAAAACAGAAATGGTCTTTATGGGTACAGGCTCTATTTTAAAATAATGAGCCTAATTTGGCAATGAGATTTATTTAATTATAGTTCTGACCTGATAAGGATGCAGATATTTTGAGCAGCTTTGTTTTATTTTTAAGCTTCTCCCAGGAGTCAAACTGATATGAAACTATTGCAGCATTGAAGAACAGAAAGATATGAAAATAATTTTACTGTGGGTCTTTGACATCAAGGGCACTGCAAACATTGGAGTATGTGATGTGTCATTAAGGATTTCAAGTTTGTAGTACAGGAGACTGCTCTGTTTGTTAGTGGCCACATTAGAAGAAGAGCTGTGTTTCCTCAAGGCCTGTAGAAGCATACATTTCAATTTTATCTAAATACACACCCTTGTTTTGACTTTTAAAAATGTTTAAGTGATTGTAATTGTTATTATTATAGCAGGAGTACTGTTAGTGTTATTGTTAGTACTGGGAGTAGTAATAAGTGGCAGAGTCAAGTGAGGGAGCACATTGTGGTGGTTAGTTTTAATTTATAGCACAATCAAGAATGGCCTAGGAAGAAAGTCCCAATAAAAGATTGCAAGCATTTGTTGTGATGTCTGGCTTCTGTAAATTGAACTAGGGTGACGTGCCCATTGTGGGTGGTAACAGGAATTTGATTTTAGTCTTGGACTATACAGGGTGGGTAAAGCCAGCTGAGCACAAGCATGTCTGCATTCCTTCTCCCCCTGCTCTTGACCGTGCTTGTGACTAGCTGCTAATGATTGTGACAAAAATCTTCCCCGGAACTGTGAGCTAAAATAAACGTATTTCTTCTCTTAGTTTTATTGGAGCTTCTGGAAAGGAAACTGAGGCACCCAGGAAAGTTTCTGGATTTTGAAATTTTTGAATTTGCACTTAAGTTTGGTGGTTATATAATATCTGGTGTGATGAAATTTTACAGATTATTACTACCTAATGATAAGAATTATTCTAGGAATAAATAGAATTGTGTCAATATATTTTTTTCCTTTTCTTTTTGTTTTTCAAGATAGGATCTCTCTGTATTATTCTGGCTGTTCTAGAGCTCACTCTATAGACCAGTCTGGCCACAGACTCACAGAGATCGTCCTGCTTCTGCTTCCTGAATGCTGAAATTAAAGGCCTGCACCACCAGTTCCCAGTGGCAATGTCTTTTCAATATTTGATGAAATGTAGAAATGAATATTATATTAAAGCCCTTTCTTTCTTTCCCATGTAGTTACTGTGTAGATTCAGACCTCATCAACTGATATAACACAAAAATCTCAAAATTTATTTTTTCTTAAGAAAATATCTAATACTGATATTCCTAATGAGTTGAAAACTTTCTCTGTATATACAACACACACACACACACAATCCAAGGCATAATAGCATAAATATATAATTTCTGCATGCATGAATTAGGACCATAGTACTGGAATTTCATAGAAGTATGTTATGTGAAGGTCAGTCATATCATCAGATTTTGGCAGGACTGAGATGAGTGTCTAGCTGGGTTGGTTTTTTCTCATTCTACTCTGCATGACTTGGGAAGCAATGAAAAATATTAATAATAAATGAAGACCACTTCTGTCATAGTCAGCATACTGAAAGCCTGTGATGTTTATTTCTTTCAAAAGTATATTAATCACTGCCATGCTTTATTATTGCTTGTATGACTTAAAGTCAAGGTTTTTATTTCTAATGTTTTTCAAAGTTATGTTTCTGAAAAACCTTTTCCAGTATGGATGCTAAACTCTACTATGCTTCTGTATTCTGGTCAGTACTAAATTATGGATGCCCTAGAAATGTAGGCCTAATACTATACCAAGTGTTTAGTTTCTCTTGAATGTTGTGGGTTGTGGAGTTTTTAATTCACTAGCCTGGTTCATGTTCTGCATAGTACACACTTGTATTGATCAATAATTTTAAGAATTGGGAAGAGTCCTTTGAGCTTCTCTTGTATTGTTTCTATGATCATGCTTCACATGTTGACTTGGTTACTCTCATATGTGTATTAAACACTTGGATCTTGTTCTGAATATGCTGCCCCCCCCACCCGGAACTCACTTCAGATGTCAAGGTGGATCTGGCACTTTGAACAATTATTTACCTTCTTGTAGTAGAAGCCTATGTGAGTATGCTGTGAAAAGTTGATGCATCTGTATACTATTAAGGTTTTGCTTTTGACTGTTTCTATCTCATCACTGCTTGATATGGTTCTTCTTCTAATTTAATAATGCTTAATACATGAACTTGATCTACTTGCATAGTCAATTTAAGCATAAACTATGTTCATTTACTTTTTTATCATTTTCTTTTCATGTTTCATTTCAGTTACTTATATTTGAAAAAGTGAAATTGTTTTCTATTGATGCTCTGGTGAATAATTCATATTGATGGATTAACAGTCATTGGTCATGAATGCTGTTGTGCTTATTACCCTGCCATTCTGATGATCATGATATTTGGTCATTGGGTGTTTGGCTAGATCCAAGTTACTTTCCTCTTATATATACTACTGTAGTAAATATTACTTGTATATAATTTATTACTTTTCCCCTCTCTCCACTTTTCTTATCAACAAAATGCTTTGTCTGTTACTTTTGTATAGCTGTCAATTACAGACTTGATTCTGAAGACAGTTCAGAGATGAGTGAAGAACACCTCAAAGGGGTTAACTAAGGAAGGAGCAAATCACACACAGAAAATATCAAAGAATTAATTCTATTTCAAGAGTTTTAATCTTTATCCTTTTTTTATTCCTTTTTTTCCTATTACATCCTGGTCACAGCTTCCTCCCCCTCATCTCCTCCCATTCCTACCCCTATACTCACTCTGTCCCCAACCTCCAATTTACTCTTCCACAAAATATTGCATATCATATTGCAATAAGTACCTCACATGTATTAAGGCTGGGCAAGGCAACCCAGTATGAGGAGTAGCATGGAAATTCCAGTCAAATAGTCAGAGATAGCCCCTGCTCCCACTTTTAGGAGTACCATAAGAGGAAGTGGAGGGAATGAAAAACCAGCCCAATCATATAAATTTTCACCTACAGGCTGTCCAGCCTGTGGGATGTGCTGGGATTGGTGTCTAGCCCAGTTGTCATCAGTGAGGTTTTATCCAACTACTGATAGAAACAGATGCAGACCCATAGCGAAACAATAGGTTGACCTAATGAAAAAAGGATTGTAGGCTCCAGAGGGGTCAAAGACACCATAAGAAAACCTCCAAAATCCACTAACACATTCATAGGTGCTCAAAGATACTTAACTGACAATCAGGGAGCCGGTGTGTGATTTAACTAGGCACTATGCATTTTTTTTTTACAGTTTAAACTTCATTATAAAAAAGGTACAATGTGTGGTAGAGGGAATCTGACCAAAATTCATTCTAATAAAAAACTACAATACCAATTTAAAAATTATAGATGACAAATGAATTGATTTTTGGTAAGTTTTAGAAACTAGTAAGATTTCTAAATGGCCAAATTGAAAACCTTATACTGGGTTGCCTTGTCCACAGGAAAGGTGCTTAGATCAAGTTGTCAGCATGGTAAGATTAGATTGTTGATAGATTAGAAGTTGATAGATTCTGTATGTACATGGTGCGGAGTATTGAAGTGGTTTATTGAATAATGTGTTAAACGCTTGAAAATGCAGAGAAGTATGTCTCAGAGCAGACACAATAGACTCCACACCACTTTCTAAAATCTTCAATTGTAAAGCGGGCAACAGGCTTTGAGGGGAAATCCAAATTTGGCTTGGAATAATTGAAGATGTCATTTAGCCAGATAGATGTGACTTTTTGGAACCCTAGAGTACAACATAGTGACTTTTTGTAGTCCTTAAGCTTTTATTTATTTGTTTACATATTTTTGCGGAGATGAGAAGGTTCAAGCAGGGTTTCTCTGTGTTGCTTTGGAGTCTGTCCTGGCACTTGCTCCGTAGACCAGCCTGGCCTCAAACTCACAGAGATCCCTCTGCCCCAGCCTCCCAAATAAGTACTGTGACTAAAGGCCTGAGCCATCACTGCCCTGCTGTCTTTTAAGCTTTTTAAAGTAAACAAAATTGGAAGAGTTTATGGTTTTCTTATTATTCTACATAATATGAATTGAAAATTCCAGTGTTTGGAAATGCATTTAATGCTTTATAAAACTTCTCACTTTCATAACTTCAAAGAGTAGGCTGTTTTAAATCATATTGCATGGTTATTTTTGTTTCTTGAAAAATGTTAAACTGTTCCTGGGTAGATTTTATTTTTCTCAATGACTCCCAGTTCAGTCAATTGCATGTGTAATTTGTGGTTTGTTGACTATGTTATGTCGTTCATCAGAGAGTTCAAACATTTTGTTACTATCAGGAAGAGTAACAGTTAAATAGGACCCCGTAAGAACAATTATTTCACATAAGAACATCATCTTACATATAGTCTACATTGACCTTAGTCACTATGATTTTTATGTAAGTTAAATATATTACAGAAATGCAAATATAAACTATCAATGTACTCTAGGTTTTTAGTTATGTTGTTCATTGTGTATTATCTAAATCCAAATAATTTTAAAACTAGCAAAGTCTTTACCTTTGTAGAAGAACCTTTGATGATATTTTAGTGGAAAATGGATCAAAGATTATGACATGTCCCTATCATGCCGTATCAATCTAACTAATGGCTTGTTTTACTTTTCATTTACTATTAACAGCAATGAAAAAGTAAATTAAAATGTGATTTGTTTTTATTGCAGTAGAAATGAATATTAGTAAAAAGGCTAAATCCATGATATTACTCTCATGTTTCTCAGGCTATTTCTATATTTTGTTGTCTTTTATATGCTAATTGCTATTGTTATACTTACAAGTAAAATCAAATTTTTAAAATAAATGGATTTTTTTCCCATGAAACAACTGACATTTAATTTTTCTTTCCATAGGTCTCACATATTTTGGGTTAACAGAAGTCTACCTTTATGGGGCTTACAGGTTATGTACAATTTTATTTTATTCCTCTATTTCTGTATTCATTAATCGTGCACAGAGAAACACTATTGTGAAGTGAACTACTGATGTTCAAGTTGAGTTTGCCTTTATGGTTTACCTTAATGCCCAACATAGGCAAACATTTTGATTTATTTTTCTTATACTTTTTGAACCTTGCCTTCTAACTTTCAAGATTTTCCTTGTAATATGAATTAGACTTAAGAGAGTGTTGGAAAATTAAAATAGGTAAATAACAAAAAAAGAAAGCAGTGTTTCAACCCTCCATGTTTCCTAAACTACTTTATATGACTCAGTTATTCAAACTACTTTACATGCCTCCTTTAAGAGCAGTCAAGCAGTACAACTGTGGGTACTTTTATATTGAATGTGGGAGAATCTAAATAAATTAATGTATACATTTAAAAGGCCAGTAAAGTCTTAAGAAAGTAAAACCATAGGCAAGAGTTTAGTATGTCTGAATTATATACCAGAGTTCTCTGGAGTCAGCTGTCTAGCCTTATTTTTTTTTGTTTCTATTAGTCTTGGTGCACATAATTGTTTTTGTAAGATGCTATCACTTCCCCTTATATTTATGTGCTATAGGTCATTTTTTTTCACTTCATGTTCTTAAAAGTGCAAACTACATGAAAGATAGAATCACTAACTTAGAGAAGACTTGGAGTTTGCAGGGAAAACTTTATGATTCATTGCCTGCATTCGTTTTCCTACAGTTCTATCTAGATCAGGAGTTTTATTGCCCTAGAAAGCCATACTGATTCTTTTCACAGAATGTTTCGTAGGGAATAGTTTTGAAAATGCAGACGGATTATACCACAACTAAAACTTTCTATGTGCACTTCAAGTTTTGTTTTAGTGAATCTAACTACATTGATTTATACTGACTTCTGTTGTATTTTCAATAGGTATGCAAACAATCCTTCCCAAATACCTTCACAAATATTAGATGATCATTAAAATATAATCTTATAGTTCTCATCTAAATCTTCTATCGTTCTTTAATAAAAATTAAAATTAATTAATATTTTAAAAAGTCTTATAGTTTCCTAAATTACTTATATCCAATTTAAAGTAATTCTATTCTGAGTAATATGTAAAATAGCATGCTAGAATTTTCTAGAGCTCCCAAAACTATATTCTATTAGAAAATAGGATAGATAATCATGACAGAAGGTTTGTAGAGAAAATCAAATATTCTTAGCTTCCTATTATAAAAATGACCAGCTGAATGTATGCATGGACAGATTTACCTGGATTGTTGGACATTCATCTGTTTTCATTGTGCTAATATTTGCTGTTCCTAAAAATTCAAAAATTTCATTTTAGCAGGAAACAACTTTTAAATCCTCAAGACGTATCATTTCTGAATATAAAGTGTTTTAAACTTTAATTAAACAAGAACTATAGTTGCTTTTGAATAATCTCCTGTTTTCATATTTCATTCTTCTCTCCATTTTCAACTAATGAGAAGGCGGTGTATGTATTTCAGTGGGAGAGCAGTTGCCTAGAATGTGAGAGGTCTGGGGATCAATTCCTCAGCATCACAAAGGGAACATACTAGTAATTAGTTCAATTATGTAATAAATAAAACACCACTGAAGAAAAGTGCCTGGATTTCTCTATCTATTTTCCTGCTCCATGTGTCCTGACAGACACAGCAGCGATTGCATATACTTTAAGAACAAGCCAGGAAAGGTTCTTGTCTCAAATGACACAAAACTAACATTTCCAACTAGAAAAGTGCAATTGGTCATGGAATTGTTCTGTAAC
>PVIU01032359.1:0-13660 GCA_004026605.1 Ondatra zibethicus
AGGGGGGAAACTCATGCTACAAGGATGAGAGGTCACAAGGTCCGAAGACACCGCATGGAGAGAGAGAGCACACCTGTGTTCTCTCCGTTTATATAACTGGGGGTTCAGGTAACCACACCCCAACTGGATGTGATTGGCTGATAATTTCCCCCATCATCTCCCCCTTTTATTGATATAATAAAGAGGCAATGACTATGAATCATTGTAAGTTATTGTTTATTCTTTATCGTGTGCTAGAATCTATACTCAGCATTTTAAGAGAACGTTCTCATTTCATTCACCCACAAAGCCAACAGCTGCAGCATTATTCCTAGCTCCACTCTACAGATGAGGAAATGAAGATTTGGAAGTTTGAACAGTTAATATGTAGCGTAACTGGCTAAAAAAGTCAGACCTATCTGTCTTCAAACTAGCATGATGCTCTCTGCAGCGCCGCACCGTGCTTTCTCCAACGGAGGAAGGCATTATGCCTCTACCACAATGAAACACTCCTAACAAGATGCCAACAAAGAGAAATAAGTGGATTTGTCACTTGGGCAGAATAGGAACATGATAATAAATCATCAGGCTTTTCAGGAACCACTAATGTCAACAGACCATCAAATCTGAACTGATGGAGCAGCAAATGTAATTATTGAACCAGGACAATTCCAGTTTAAGATACTGATTAATCTCAAAGATACAAAGGTCCTTGTTATTATTCACTTGAGGAGGGAAATTAACTTACAAAGAAGATCAGGCATTGGCAGAGAGTAATAAGAGAAAAAAATCCATGCTGTGTTTCTTTTTACACTTGTCTTATTTACAACAATGCCTGTGTTCTTTGCCAACATTTTACAAGTGAATTCTTACACATAGTCAATCTCATATTGAGTAAGTGGACTCAGTGCCAGAGCACAAAGCAATGGAAACAGCCTAATTATTTCTAGGAAAGCAAATACAGCCCAAATATGAATAGTTAACAAAGACAGCACAAAAAAAAAAGTCTAAGTGAGAAAGCAAGGAAAGACCCGGACCCAGAGAAGAGAGGGCAGTGCAGGAAAATCTTCAGGAAAATCTGATCTGGGAATAAACAACTAAACTGCGAACAACATACTGGTAAATATAATTCAACAAAATATCACATAGGGTTCGCAAGTCGGGTTAAACCAAGATAGACTAAAGCAGTGGCCCTCCCACTCCTAATGCTTCGACCTTCACCCCTCACGCCATGGTGACCTCCAGCCACAACATTATTTTTGTTGCTACTTCACAACTGTAATTTTGCTACTGTCATGAATTATAATGTAAATATCTATGTTTTCCGATGGTCTTAAGTAACCATTGTGAAAGGATCGTTTGACATCCCCCCAAAGGGGTTGTGACCACTGGTTGAGAGCCACTGCACTAGAGGTGTAACTGAGTGGCAAGGCTTTTGCCTGGAATTTATAAAGCCCTAAGTTAAATCCCTAGCAGAGAGGTAGCCCAGTCCCTGTCATTGGGTTTGTATTTGCTAGCTTAGTGCGTCTCTTTGCGGTATTTCTCTTAGCTGTACAGTAACTCCATAAAACCTCCTTAATATACATACATGTATGTTTTATGAAGCTTCTATAGTAGTAGGATTCCATATAGCTTTTTCAAAAATAAAATCAGTGTTCTTTAAGGGTAGGTCAACCATGCTCCAGTGGGTGACCCCATACCTATGAGAATCTAACCAGCACAAACTGGACATGGTGGGTGAAAGAGAGAGGGAGGAATGAGGAAGCTGGGAGAGGAGGAGCTGGGAAGGAGAGGGTGAACAGGATCAAAATACATCGTATGAATTTATGACATTCCCAAGGAATAAAAAGAAAATGTAAAGTACCTGCCACCAAGCCTAATAACCTAAGTTCAATACCTGAAAAACACATGGTAGAAGAGAGAAACAATTCCCAAAAGTTGTCCTCTGGCCTCTGTAAGCACTCCATCCCATACACATACATGCCCAGGCATGTGCACGCACAGGCGCACGCACACACACACACACACCATACACACACAGCATGGCAAGATACGCCCATGAATGTTATGAGGATAACAAACCACCTTCTGCTTATATTTAAGACTCACTCTACAGGAGGAAACATGTGTCTGGTGCTATAAATCTGGCCAAGAGACCATGGTTGGGGAGTTCATAGACCCGACGGTAAATATGCTACTGTTATTTTGCTAAATGAACATAGATTCAAATTGTTCTCTAAATACTTATCTCTGTAATGTAGATTGGTTCTCTCCCAGGCCTCATCTGAAAAGCTTCTCATCCAGTAGATGGCAGTTAATAAAGGAACTCACAACTGACCAAAGTTGCAGAGAATAACTTTCTGCACTCAGCCGCATCTACATCGCAGCCGCTACCACAAGGCTCAGGGACCATCTCAGACTGAAGAGAAGCTGTCTCCTGGACCCAAGGCCCAGGGACTATCTCAGACTGCAGGGAGGCTGTCTCCTGGACCCAAGGCCCAGGGACCATCTCAGACTGCAGGGAGGCTGTCTCCTGGACCCAAGGCTCAGGGACCATCTCAGACTGCAGGGAAGCTGTCTCCTGAACCCAAGGCTCAGGGACCATCTCAGTCTGTAGTGAAGCTGTCTCCTGGACCCAAGGCTCAGGGACCATCTCAGACTGCAGGGAAGCTGTCTCCTGAACCCAAGGCTCAGGGACTATCTCAGACTGCAGGGAAGCTGTCTCCTGAACCCAAGGCTCAGGGACTATCTCAGACTGCAGGGAAGCTGTCTCCTGGACCCAAGGCCCAGGGACCATCTCAGTCTGTAGTGAAGCTGTCTCCTGGACATGACAGGCTTCTGCACTGGAACTCACAACAGTTACAGCTGCCTGAACAAGACCTGCACAAGACCAAGCCAATCAAAGTTCCAAAAGGAGGTGGGGAGTGGCTCACAAGCTCCTGCCCTTGGCCTAGGAGCATTTATTGGGATCTGAATTGAAGATCCTGAGCCAAGGCAAAGAAACAAAAGACACTGTCATAGTGTTCATAAATACATACAAGTCCTTTTTTAATGTAATATTTTGTATTTGTGTGTGAGTAATGAGCAGCAGGAATTGCATTGTTTTTTAAGGTGGGGTAAGGGATGGATCTGGAAGGGGTTAGGAGAAGGAGTGGGATGGATATGATCAAAATACATTAAGTATTTTTAAAACACTGTTTAAAGCTGAATATGCAATCTCAGAACCCAGGAAGTAAAGATAAGAGGCACCTGGCATTTTTGGCAAATTTGAAGCCAGTGAGAGAAACCATCTCAACAAAAACTTGATAGTGCCTGAGGGAGAATATTCAAGGTTGTCTTTTGGCCCCTGCACACATGTGCACACACGTACGCATACACCTGTCCCCATGCGCACACACACATGTGCCTGCCCCCATGCACATACACATCCATGTGCACACACGTACACATACACCTGTCCCCGTGCACACACACATGTGCACACACGTACACATACACCTGTCCCCGTGCACACACACATGTGCACACACGTACACATACACCTGGCCCCGTGCACACACACATGTGCACACACGAACACATACACCTGGCCCCGTGCACACACACACATGTGCACACACGTATACATGCACCTGCCTCTGTGCACACACGCAAGCCCATTATATCAGAAAACTATAAAGCCTTTATGGGGAGGAGGAGTCAATAAACTATAAAACAATAAAATAAAACAGCAACAGTTTATCATAAGTTGGAAATTTCTCCAAATTTAAACAAAAGAATTAAAATTACGAACTGTTAAAGTTGACTGATATAGTAGATGAATGAGTACGCCATAACTTACAGTGTTCATACAATTGGGGTGTTATTCAGTTATGCTAATAGTCAGCAATTACGTCATTACAGCCTAGTCCAGCAGAGGAAATACAGCCCACAAACATTGGAACACGCTCCCATGGAAATTAAAGAAATGCACAACAAAGCACAGTAAGTACAGTACTACCATGGTGAGGGGCCTGGCAAGTGCGGGAGGCCGACATCCCATCCCAAGCGTCGTGAGCTGGGCATATTCACATGCGCTGCTGGAAACCAAATGCAGTTTAAAACATTCTAAAATGCTTTGACTTCATTCGCAGCCTCTGACCCAGTGGCCCCGCTCTGAGAGGCTTCTCAAGACGAGCATCTAGGCGAAGCTGGTGTGGGATGATACTCACTGGAGTGTGATTTGTAACAGCAAACTGGAAGAAAGTTCTTAAATGTTCAGTAATAATGAGGAACCACAGAATAAGCTATGGCTATACCGACTGACTGGAATGGAAGAAGGTATTTAGAGCAATGGACAAAAGAGTTACACACATTAATTTCTGGGAAGTAAAAACATAAAAGAATTTTCATTATGTACTGAATGAACTTTGAAAGGGCTGAGTGTGCTGCTATCTTTACTATTGTAATGAGAAAGGAGATAAAAAAACATATTTTCATTTTGGAAAACGAATTGAAATCATGGTTATGAGGCTTATGCTAATGGGAGAACGAGCCAGTTTTCCTTGCGGGGGAAATACCTGCAATGAAATAAGCCTGGACAGCAATGGTGGATGTGTTCGTGGAGACTATAGATAGCTTTTTCTTCTTTTTGTAAACCACTCTTATTGAACTCAGCCAACATTTATCCAGCTCCTAAAGCTCCTAGAGTAGGGATAGAATGTAAACGAGCTGCCCTGGTGCTCACAAATGTGTCCAAATGTACTTTTTATATAATACTTTGTATTTATTCTCTAGGGAGTTCCTACATGGATACAATGTATTTGATCAGATCCATGCCTCACTTCCAACTCCCCCAGAACACATAGCCCTTGCATCCTCCTCCCAACATCATGTTTTAAAAATTCATCTGCTTTAAAAAAAAATCTACTGAACTGAATTACTGCTGCCCATATGCACATGGATGAAGGGATATCCACTGGATCATAGCCCATCTACCAGGAACCACGCACCCAACGAATAATGACTGTCCCTCTCCTGGCAGACATTGATTGCCAATATCTTCTCAACGATGGGAGAGCCTTTGTGAGCCCTTCCCTTATCCATGCTGGAAAGTTGATTGACTTGTTCACATGCAGGGACCACAGCTGCCGTGAACTGATGAGTGCAAACAGCCACGTTAGCACCAGAAGACAGCCGTTCACAGCCCCTCTCCATCCTCCCCATCCTCTGATTCTTACATTCCTTCTTCCTTTATGCTCCCTGACCTTTGACCAGTTTTGAGTCTGCATTAACCAATGCCCACTGCAGAGAACAGCTCTCCTGACCAGGGCTGGGATCAGAACCAATTTATGGACTACACTGGTACAGTTGCACGGAATTAAAAGATGGAGTTCTTGGATCCCTCTGGCTGTAGCAGGTTGCATGTGGTACTGGGAAGGAGGGGAGGATGCGAGCCCTTGGCCTCGACAGCCTCAGTGATTGTGGGGTTGTGGCATGAGGGTAGAAGAGGGCTTTCTTTTCCCGGTGGTTCCCTCAGATGCCAGCAGTTTATCATGGTCCTACAGGTCCAGTGTGTGAGAGCCACCTCTCCCATCGAAGTTTCCACGGCTCTCTCTCCAGTTCTTTGTACAATATTCTAAATGGTCCTTTTCTTCCTGGAAGAGTTCTCAGGGAGAATCGTATGGCAGGCACATCACAAACTTTTCTGCCAGGAGTTTACTATTGTGCATAGTTTTGTTTGTAAAACCATAAAATCCAATTTCAAAACTGAATAAGAAAACACCATTACCATTCAACGATTTCAGATTGCAATAAAAACTTCCAAAGATCAAATACAAGAAAAAGAGAGGAAGAAATGTCTTTGTTCCCTTGTATCTTTAGATTGCTAAACTTGTATCAATGAAAATCTTTCAACAATAAGAAGCTATGTTTATATTTTTATTAACTTCAAAAATGAGTGTAAGTGTCCAGATCAGAATAATGTCTGGGCACTGAGAGGTAACTTCTTACCTTTTTCTTTAGTTAAATGAGTCTGCTGTACTAGTATACACACACACTTAAGTACCCAGCACACCGTAAATGCTACACAAAGCTCAGGATTATTTTGAACGATTTAACAAACCTTTCTCAGCAGCTACCATGTGCCCAGCATGACGCTACGCTGTTCACTAGCACCGAAGAGCCTGAGTGTGAGACACACCTGCAGCCTGATACCTAGTGGGCTGAGGCAAGAGGATCACTTGAGCTTATGCATCTGAGGCCAGCCAAGGCCAAACTGTAGCACCAGCTCCAAAACACAAAATGAATGGGAGAACATTTTTATTTTGTTTTTGCGCATTCTGGGGCTCATGTCAAATTCATAATCAATAACAAATAGACATAGCGGCTTACCATTGAAGAGAACAGAGAAATAAGGCTTCCTTTGTAGCTGCAGAAAAGAACAGAGTCTCAGTGGGGTTAGAAATTGGTCACAGTAGGAACATGGCATAGGCATGAAACAGAAATGTAAAAGCCAAGGGGGGCCAATGGCATCTCTTGGAGATGATATGGGGAGTCACACTGGCTAAATATGGGGGTGCAATGACAGTTAGCAGTATATCTGCATAGACCTCTCTTAAGTCACCTCTTGACCTCCTAAGGGCCTCACTGACACATGCAAGTGTCAGAGTGACAGCTCACAGAAGGGACATGGCTCTAAGACTCACAGAAGCAAGTATGAAGGATCACTTTAAACAGATCCACTGAACAAACAGAAGCTTTGCTAATGAAAACTCCATCAGATGTCAGACAGGAACGAGCACAAATCACAGTCAGACTCCATTTCTGGGAAGATGTAACTTCACAGTCAAATTCAACATCCTAACTACCGAGATTTGATGGCGTTACCAGCATTCTTCCCCCCACCTCCTAGAAATCTGCTCTTCTGTAAGGCAAGTAGACATGTACTTAGTTGATGAATTAAAACGTAAACACTCTAATCAGCACCACAGGAGGCAGATTTATATTTTGACAGGTTTAAAGACCAAACTCTAAACACTGCCATAGAAATGCTTACACAGTCCCGCCGGCTTCCTGCCTCCTGGCCTCATTACTGCACAGCATCCTGCCGAGGGGTCTATGCATGTTCATCACACCAGTAGACTTTCAGGAATCTTAGTTTAATGTGTGTTTTTCTCCATCAGATCACCTGGTAAGGCTGGGTCAGAGTGGGTATTGGCTAAGGCAATTCTTCACACGCAGCTTAGAAAGTGAGGGGGGCCCAAAGTCTTCTAGGGTCTTTCTGCACCGACAGGAGCTGGATCAAGGAGAGCATCTTTGCTGGATAAGCATTAGAATCTCTCTCTCTTTGATTCCTCAGGCAGACTTCTGAAACAAGAGCCTTGCATTTTCTCTAGCTAATTTATGAACAAAGCAGAGATCATTTTTAACCCTGCCTTTTAAAGACAGAAAGAGGAAGATGCTGTTACAGACAGATCCATGTCGCTTTCAGTCAAATTCGGAAGTGTTTAGTTCTGAGGAAACGCTTTCTTCTCTCACTCAGTCAAAACCGTCAGAGGACTTCAAAGTTATAATGCCTCAACTACCATGAAAATCGTAGTCAATATTTGAGTAAAAGAAAACCAGCTGTTAACTTGCCAAACAGAATGATGTCTTGTGTTTTCTAGTTCTGGGAGAGAGGGGGGTGCATGTTCATGTGAGTGTGTGTGTGTGTGTGTGTGTGTGTGTGTGTGTGTGTGTGTGTGTGTGTGTGTGCAATGTACTATTAGCTACATCCTCGTGACATGCAGATACGTATTTTAACAACTTCTCTGACGATCCCAACATGTAAGGTCTTCTGCTTCTTACCCAAATCTGGAAACTTGCTACAGTTAGGTAAAGTCTACCCTCAGATGTGGCCCACAAGGAGCCCACCCTGGCTTCTGGCCATGTAGTAAGGAAAACTCGAAACTCTTCCCTAACAATCCTAGAGAAAAAACAGTGACCACCAGGGACTCATGCTCAATTTGCTTATAAATATGAAGGCTGGCACTGGTGAGTTCTATCTATTATTGATACATTAATTGCTCATTAATGTGACCCCTGAAGGTGACATCATTCTTTCTGCACCAGAATCACTAGGCAGTGTCAGAAAAAAAAAACCTTGCTCTGAAATTACACTGCACATTGGCTCCCTAGGCGCCTCTAGCAGCCCAGAACTTGCTGTGAGGGGTACAAAGATGGGCACGCACACAGAAGCTATCCGTAGTTCTCTTACCCATAAGCCACCCTCACCAGCTCTCCAAAGAGACAAGAGGGCTCAGCTCACACCTTACCCTGTGTGCTTTCTTCATGACGGCAGAACTCAAACCCATGCACTGAAGGAGAAAAGGGTCCACTAATTTAAATTACTGCTCTCTTGACCTTTCATGGAGTGATGACTCGAAAAAAGGAAACTGAAATAATGGATTAATAACAGAAAAACTAACCACCAACTTCATATTTCTGTTCAACAAGTACAAATAATTACTATAATTCACATGTGTTGAGTTTTACACGTAACTCAAAGTACTGAATATGGGGCCCCTGGCAGTGGGACCAGGATTTATCCCTGGTGCATGAGCTGGCCCTTTGGAGTCCATTCCCTATGGTGGGATAATTTGCTCAGCCTTGATGGGGGGGGGGTACTTGGTCCTGCCTCAACTTAATGTGCCAGGCTCTGTTGACTCCCCATGGGAGGCCTTACTCTTTCAGAGGAATGGATGAGGGGTGAGGATGAGGGGAGGGGAGGGAGAACAGTAGTTGGTATGTAAAATGAATAAAAATTTAAAATAAAAAGGTATTAAATACATTATTCTCTATTTTATCTCCACAATGTCATTCTTAATATTAGATTGTACTATTCCAATTATTAAATGCCATGCATCCAGGTAAACGAGTGGCTGTAGAACTTTTGGCAGGAGAACATAGTCATAGCATATTGAGTACAAAATGCTGGTTTCAAACATACTTGACTGCTCAGTCTCAGTTTTTAAACACATTTTTAAACTGTGTGTGTACACACGTGCACGCACACACAAGCACATGTACTCATGTGCACACATTCAGGGACTGGGGGCATATGTGCTTGTGAGTGCACTGCCCAAAGAGGCCAGAAGAGAGTTGGAATCACAGGCAGCTCTGAGCCACCCAGTCATGTGGGAACTGAACTTGGGTCCTGGGTAGGAGCTGTACACGCTCTGGCCTGCTGAGCCATCGCTCCAGCTCCTTCAGTCTTGTAGAAAACATATGTACATGTGTCCATGGAAAAGTGGCTGTTCGTGGTGGGAATTCATTCCATCAATAGCTTTGGGGTGCTGGTCTGAGGGTGTGGCCTCTCATCTGTGGATGTGATCTCTTAAAAGGAGAGAGACAGGTTGCAGGCTCTCTTGGGTTGTGAAGACCAGGTCCAGTAGCATGAAGCAGTGTGTGGTCAGTCCCCAGCTGCCTTGGTCCCAGCTCTGTGAGTCTGTCTTCCCCCATAGCACCCCTTAATAAACTGATATATAAATATATATAGGTAGGTAGGTAGACAGACAGACAGACAGACAGACAAAGTTATCTTTGCGTTTCTTGCATCAGCTGTTGGTGATTACTGGTGCCCACTCCTCTTGTTTGCTTTCTGAGCTGTCTACAATGAACATGTTTATGTATCTGACGAGAGGGGTTGTTATCCTTTTTTTGAGAGATGGGACCTTGTTCTTCATCTCAGACTGTCTCTGACTGCCTAGGTACAAGCAATTCTCCATTTCACCCTGGAACAATGTGTGTGCACCACACTGTCTTTTTTTTTTATTATTCCTTTGGGTTTTTGAGGAGGGTTCTCACTCTGTAGCCTAGGTTGGCCTTGAACTCTCAACCTCCACCTCTGCCTCCTGAATGCTAGATTTACAAGCGTGTGCCACCATGTTCTGCTGGTTTTAAAGAAAGGTTTTGGTGGTTTCAACACCCAAGCCTAGTACAAAGGGAAAACAGACTTTCAATACTTTCAAGACTTTCAGACTTTCAATTTTCCTTTTAAAAAAGATTCTTGGAGGGGAGGTAGGCACCAAGGCCCACCCCTAGCCAAGGAGCTATCAGCATTTGGTTTCTGCTGAGTAGAGGGGAAGTTAGTTTATGTCAATGGAGTGACTAACATAGTAGGTGTATCAACCACACTTCAGGGCAGGTCCTACACCCAGGAGTAGTAAGCCAATACAAACTGGACTCAAGATTTGTTTGATTGTTTTTTTAGGTGAAAGAGAGAGAGAAAACATGGAGTTGGGTAGGTAAGGAGGTAGGGAAGGAGCATCTGGGAAAAGCTGGGGGACAGAATAAATATGATCAAAATATATTTATAAAATTCTGAATAAATAAAAAGGTAAATCTTGGGAACATAAGTCACTGTCTTACAATCCTCCATATTTATGAGGACTTCCAGTCCATCACAAAACATACATTGAGCAGTATCTTACCCAACTCTCTAGCAGACAGAACTTGAGGTACAATTCGGAGTGCTGATACTTCATTTGGACTTACAAGTTCACAGTGGTTTAGGTGAAAAGGAAGGAAGATAAAAAGGAAACACCTGAAGTGAAATGCTGCTGGTGTCACGTTCACAGGCAGCAACAACCATCCTATAGTCTACAGCATGTCACTCGGTCATGTTCACAGGCACCAACAACCATCCAATAATCTACAGCATGTCACTCGGTCATGTTCACAGGCACCAACAACCATCCAATAATCTACAGCATGTCACTCAGTCGTGTTCATGGGAACCAACAACCATCCTATAGTCTACAGCATGTCACTCGGTCATGTTCACAGGCACCAACATCCGTACAATAATCTACAGCATGTCACTTGGTCATGTTCACAGGCACCAACAACCGTACCATATCTATAGCATGTCACTCAGCAGGCATGTTTACTTGACATGGGGACTTGTGGCTGCCATAAGAAGTAACCACCTTGGAGCAGTCCGGGGAAGGTACAGAAGAAAGCCCACTTGCCTCGTTTCTGTTGTCTCCAGTGTTACTTGATTAAGGTCAGCTTGGAACTGACCACCCAGCCTCTGAAAACTGTACTGATATTTCACTTGTATTTTAATAAAGTTTGCCTGAAGATCAAAGAGTAAAACAACCCCACTGGTCAGCCTTACAGACCAGGCAGTGGGGACACACACCTTTAATCCTAGTAGCCACACTAGTTGCCATAGAAACTGGGCAGTAGTGGTGCACGCCCTTAATCCCAGCCCTAGAGAGGAATAAGACAGGAGGAGACAGCTCTCACACAGTCTCATTCTGAGATCCCTGGGTGCAGGATCGCCATTTCAGACTAAGGTAGAGGTAAGAGCCAGTGGCTGGCTGATTTGCTTTTCTGACCTTCAGGCTGACCCCAGTATCTGTCTCTGGGTTTTTATTAATCGTGCTATAGAGAACCCACTCAGAAGTCTGGAATTCCACAAAATAGCAATAGTCAGCAAATATTCTGAAACAAACCCAATCTCACCAATAGTCAAAATATACTTATTAAAATAATAATGAGACAGGAATTTTTATCTGTCACCTTGACTAAATTTTAAAAATCAATTTATCTGAGAATGTATCTAAGCAGCACAACATGTGATCAGTACAGATGAGGCTTTGGGTCTATTCTGCAGCACCAGCCATCTGTTCAGCCTCCACACACATGTGCACACAATTCATATTCACTTGCACACACACACAATGAATATGAATTGGTCAAAGCCCTTAACACAACAGCTGAAAGTACTAGAGGAGACGACTGTAAGACACAGGCACACGCAGGGACTTTCTGATTTCAATAGCTCAGAAAGCTATAGCAAGAATAGACAAATGGAATCACATGGAATTAAAAAGCTCTGCACAGCAAAAAGAAGGACGGGAGAGAAGGAGGAAGGAAAAAGGGGATGGAAGGAAGGAAGGAAGGAAGGAAGGAAGGAAGGAAGGAAGGAAGGAAGGAAGAAGACAGTGGGGGAGGAACAAAGGCAGGCAAAAGAAAAAAGAGGCATATTAGTATACATCTGTAATCTCAGCATCTCGGAGACAGAGACAGGAGGGCAAGAAGTTCAAAGTTATCCTTGGCTATACCATGAGTTCTAAGTCAGCCTGGGTTACACAAGAACGTGTCTAAAAGAGAGAGAGAGCTGGGAACATAATTCAGTGGTAGATGCTTCCTGTCATGAATAACGTTCTGAGACAGGGACAGAGAGAAAATATCAACTCAATAATCTAGGTATATACCTCAAAGTCTTAGAGAACAAAAACCAAGAATAAGCCAAGCCCAAAGTTTACAAGGAAAGAAATAATAAACATCAGAGCTGAAATGGAAACTAAAATAACAGTAGGAATGATCAATAAAAAGAGTTTGTTTTTGAAAGGTTAAACCCTTAGCCAAACTAAGAGGAAAAGAGGGAGACAGGGAAAGGGGGAGAGAGAGAGAGACAGGGAGGAAGAGGGAGGGGGAGAGAGGGAGAGAGAGAGCAAATTAGTTAACACTGATATCCACAGGACCATTAGAGACTATTTTGAAAATTACATTCCAATAACTTGAAAAAAATATGAATTAAATGAACAAATTTATAGACTTAGAAGACCTGTTAAAACTGAACAAAAGTATTTACATACACACAGACACACACATACACACACATATATACACACACATGCACATACACACACGCACACACACATCCTCTCCCACACACACACACACAGTAGTAAGAACTCTTAGCAGGTACCTATTTACTTTTCTAAAATATATTTTTTAATTTAGTTTGTTTTTATTTAATCTTAATTTAATTGAAATATAAGACATCATTTTCTTCCTTCTCTCTCCTCCCTCTAACCTTTCCCATGTCCCCCAACTCCATCTCAAAATGGTGGTCTCATATATATGTATGTATGTATATATATGCATATATATATATATTACCTGATTAGTCCATTTAGTGTTGCTTGTATGTATATAATCTCAGGGCTGGCCACTTGGTGTTGGATAAGCAATTAGGGGCTCATCCCTAAGAAGACTAATGTTCCCTCCCTTGCAGTCACTGCAGTTCTCTGTCTCGGGGTGAAGCCCTGTGAGATTTCCCCTTTCACATTAGCAAGTCTATTTCTATGGCCATGGTTCATTTGGGCAAGCACACTGTTAAGGTACCGTGGTAGCTTCACTATCGTTTCCAGGACGCGCAATCTTGCAGTCCACTTCCTGGTCCTCTGCTTCTTGCCGTCTTTCTTCCTCGATACTCTCTGAGCCTTAGAGGCAAGCATTGTGATGATATGGATGTATCTGCTGGGGCTGGACACCGCAGAATTAGCTGCTCTATGCATTTTGATCAGCTGCGGTCTTCCCTGTTCACTTTTTATTGCAAATAGTACCATGAAGCTTTCCTACTGCAAGTGGATCTTGAAAATGTTGGCAGTCCAGCTACACAGCAAAGGAAGTGGTTGTTAAAAGATGGTTAGGTCCTGGTGTGCTTAGGCCAGGAGGGATGGGGGTGGGCCTTGGACTTCCAACAGGGCAGGGCACCATGCCCTCTTTCAAGGAAGAAGGGGGAGGGAGGAGGGGTGGGGGGTAGTGGGAGGGGACCGGGAGAAGGGGAAGAAAGGAAAAAAATTTTTTTTATCTTTAATTATGTTCTTGAATGGAAAAAATAAAACAAAACAATGTATGGAAA
>PVIU01032360.1:0-13577 GCA_004026605.1 Ondatra zibethicus
AACCCAGACACAGAAAGACAATTATCACATGTACTCACTCATAGGTGGTTTTTAAACATAAGGCAAAGAAAACCATCTTACAAACCACAATCCCAGAGAATTTAGACAACAATACAGACACTAAGAGAGACCTACATAGATATAATCTACGTGGGAAGTAGAAAGTATAAAAAGACAAGATCTCCTGAATAATTTGGGATCATGGGGACCTCTTGGGAGGGTTGAGGGAGGGAGGGGTGTGGCAGGGAGGGGAGCAGAGAAAAATTAAAAAAATAATAAAAAATTAAAAAAAGAATTACTATACATGATCAAAAAAAAGAATTTTACAAGCTGCAAAGGAAAAAGGACAAGTAATATATAAAGGGAAACCTATCAGAATTACATCTGACTTCTCAATGGAAACCATGAAAGCCAGAAGGTGTTGGATAGATGTGCTGCAAACACTAAGATACCATGGATGCAAGCCCAGACTACTATACCTAGCAAAGGTTGCATTCACCATCGATGGAGAAAACAAGATATTCCAGGACAAAAACAGATTTAAACAATACATAGCCACAAACCCAGCCTTACAGAAAGTACTAGAAGGAAAACCACAACCCAAGGAAGTCAACAACACCCATAATAACACAGACATCTGACAGCCCTCCGCCAGCACAACTAAAAGAAGGGAAACACACAAACACTACCACCAAAAAAATAACTGGAGTTAACAACCACTGGTCATTAATATCGCTCAAAGGCAAAGAAAACAGCTCAAAGGCAAAGAAAACAGATTATTTTCTTCCTCTTTATATTTGTTTTCTAATCTTTTTTTGGTTGGTTTTCTATTTTATTTTATTGATTTTTTTATTTTGCTCTACATTTTTCTCTGCTCTCCTCCCTGCCTCTCCCCTCCCCTTCACTCTCCCAAGGTCTCCATGCTCCCAATTTACTCAGCAGATCTTGTCTTTTTCTACTTCCCATGTAGATTAGATCTATGTATGTCTCTCTTAGGGTCCTAATTGTTGTCTAGGTTCTCTGGGATCGTGATTTGTGGGCTGGTTTTCTTTGCTTTATGTTTAAAAACCCCTTATGTGTGAGAACATGTGATAATTGTCTTTTTGGGTCTGGGTTTCCTCACTCAAATTGATGTTTTCTAGCTCCACCCATTTTTCTGCAAAATTCAAGATGTTATTTTTTTCTGCTGTCTAGTACTCCATTGTGTAAATGTACCAAACGTTTTCCTTATCCATTCTTCAGTCAAGGGGTATTTAGGTTGTTTCTAAGTACTGTGTATAACAGAAATGTATAATAGAAATGCTGCTATGAACAGCTTGGAGTTTGCTGTCTCAAGCCTACTTTGGTCTAGGCTGCTGGCTTTGATCTGTTTCTGTAAATCTTGGTCTGTATCTCCTCTTGTAGATATCCCTGGCTTGGAGTTAGACCTGTTCTGGTGGAGATCACTGGCTCTGGATCTGGTCGCTGGGTCAATCCTGATCCGGTCGAGTCCCGGGACCGGATTGACTCCTATCTTCTGCTCCTGGTGGAGCCCGTTCTCTCCTTGTCCTGGGTAACTGGTTCAGTCCCACTCCGGTTCCGGTGGAGGTTGTGGGCTCTGAGTCGGGTCGTCGGCTCAATCAGTGTCCCAGGACTGGGTTGGCTCCCAGGGCTGGATTTGCTCCTGGCTTCTGCCCCAGGTGGAGCTTGTTTCCTCGGCTCTCTCTGTCTTAGGAGTCTCCGTAAAATTCTTTTTTTATTCTGTATGTTTTGTGTTTTGATTATTATATGGTGAGGGGATGTTCTTTTTTGATCCAGTCTATTTGGTGTTCTGTATGCTTCTTGTACCTTCATAGGAATATCCTTCTTTAGGTTGGTAAAGTTTTCTTCTATAATTTTGTTCAATATATTTTCTGGGCCTTTGAGCTGGAATTCTTCTTCTTCTTCTACCCCTATTATTCTTAGGTTTGGTCTTTTCATGGTGCCCCAGATTTCCTGGATGTTTTGTGTTAAGAATTTGTTGGATTTGTTGTTTTCTTTACTCAATGAGTTTATTTCCTCTATAGTATCTTCAGGGTCTGAGATTCTTCTATGTCTTGTATTCTGTTGGTTATACTTGTCTCTGTAGTTCCTGTTTGTTTACCCAGATTTTCCATATCCAGCCTTCTCTTGGTTTGTGTTTTCTTCATTACCTCCATTTCATTTTTCAATTCTTGAATTGTTTCCATTACCTATTTGATTGCTTTTTCTTGGTTTTCTTGGGTATCTTTGAGAGCTTTATTCATTTCTTCTACCTTTTTGTTTGTCTTCTCCATTTCTTTAAAGGAGTTTTTCACATCCTGTTTAAGGGCCTCTATTATTTTCATAATGTTACGTTTAAAGTCAATTTCTTCTACTTCTTCTGGAATAGGGTTTTCAAGTCTTCTTGTTGCATAATCACTGGATTCTGATGTTGTCATGATGCTTTTCAGGTTGTTGGAGGAATTCTTGCATTGGCACCTGCCCATCTCTTCCTTCAAATGAAGCCAGGAGAGTAGTGGGGTCTTGATCCAGTCTTTGCTGTGACTGACTGTGTACTTGGGGAATTTTCTTGGTCTGCCCTCTCTTAGGGCTCCTCGGCACTGGAACAGGTTGTGCTGGTGGATCTATGGACCCCGAAGATGAAAAGGAGTGCCCTCTGGCTGGATTTCCTCAGTACAGGAGCAGGATCTGTTCCTGGGCCAAGGACCTCGCAGACAATAGGGCAGGCTTTGAGGAAGGCAGGATCTTGTGGAAGAAAGAAGCCCCTGTTGCTGGAGCTGGAGGTGCCCTGCACTCCCTTCCGGGAACCTTCTAGCCTGGCGGGCACATACTCACCCCTCTGAATCGATCTCCTCAGCACAGGAACAGGGACTTCTAGTGGGCCAAGGACCCCGTAGAGGAAAGGGTGAACTTGAGGGATGGGGAGGGCAGGGTTGTTTCCACCTCCATTTCTTTAAGGGAGTATTTCATTTCCTCTTTAAACGTCTCCATCATTTTTATAAAGATACTTTTAAAGTTGTTTTCATCTACTTCTTCTGGGTTAGGATGATCAAGTTTTTCTGTTGTGTGACCACTGGTTTCTAGTGCTATCATGTTGCTTTTTAGGTTGTTAGAAGAATTCTTGCATTGGGGCTGACCCATCTCTTCCTTCAAATGAGGCCGGCAGTGTCTTTGTGTCTTGGTCCAATCCTCGCTATGGCTGTCTGAGTGTTCGAGAGTTTTTCTTGGTCTGCTGTATATTTCAATGTCGGTCTCAAAAAGCCTCTGAGGTCTCTATATGCCTGCTTTCTTGGTCTTCTCTCCTGGTTTGCTCTCTTGGTGCTCCCCTCAGTGTTGTAGCAAGCTCTTGGTCACTATCATGTCTCCTCAGTATTGGAGCAAACTGTGTTTCAGAGTTCCACTGAGGTTGCAGGAGGATAGGCGGGTTTGGGGGTGGGTTGTGGCTAGTATTTTGGATGGTGGCTGGATCGGTTGGGGTTTAGCGGGATTCTAGCTGCAAGAAACTCCCAGCTGGCTGGCTAGAAAAGCCTAGGGAGTTGTAGGAGAGGCCCGGGGTTTTATCCCAATGGGGAGGTCCTAGAGAGTGGGGCATTCTGCTATGTAGCTGTTCACTAACCTCTTAAGTCCCCTCAGTTTTGGAGTAAGCTGTGTTTCAGAGTTCCATCAAGATTGCAGGAGGATCAACATTATTCCTCTTGCTCAGACTGCTTTGCCTACCAAGGGTATTTTATTTATCATATGAATTTAAACCCTTTTTTCTCTTTATACAAAGAATGGCATTAAATTTCTGCTGGAGATACATCCTGCACCAATACTTTGGGGACATAAGAGGTAAAGCTGCCAGCAGGGAGCTTGCCTGCTAGCCCTCGATCCAACCCACCTGCAACCCGCCATTCCCTGCGAGCTCTGTGGAACCTGGCCATACATCCTGCACCCATACTTGGGGAACATAAGAGGTAAGTAAGCAGCAGCCCTGTGACCCCAGACCCCACACTCCCTAAGAACTTCAGGTGTGAGAAAAGCCAGGGGCCCCTCCCCAAGACCCTCAGCATGTCTAGCCACCAGCAGGGAGCTTGCCTGCTAGCCCTCAATCCACCCCACCCCAACCCGCCATTCCCTGTGAGCTCCTGTTTAAGGGTCTCCATCATTTTCATAAGGTTACGTTTAAAGTCAATTTCTTCTACTTCTTCTGGGTTAGGATGTTCAAGTCTTCCTGTTGGGTGATCGTTGGATTCTGGTGTTATGTTGTTTTTCAGGATGTTGGAGGAATTCTTGCATTGGCGCCTACCCATCTCTTCCTCTCCGGATCCCCTCAGCACGGAAGCAGGGCCTCTTGCTAGGCTCCAAGGACCTCTCTGGATCCCCCCAGCATGGGAGCAGGTTTTCTTGCCTGGGTTCCAAGGACCTTGCAGACAAAAAGGCGAGCTCTCTGGTACCCTCAGCTCGAGAGCAGAGCCTCTTGCCGGGCTCCAAGGACCTTGTAGACAAAAAGCTGGATTGATATTTTTTAAGTAATAAAATAATAATAAAAATATATAAATAAATTTCTGTTGGACTGAACACTAAGTCTCTAAATTATTTGCTTAAAGTAGTCATTTTCACAATATTGAGTATTTAAATATATATGCATGGAAGATTTTCCCTACCTTCCAATGATATATTCAATTTCTCCATTATTTTAAAGCTTTCATTATTGATGTCCTTCAAGTTTTTATTGTTTATTCCACAATATTTCTGAGATAATTGTGAGTATTGACCAAGATTTCTAGCCCACCCAGTTCTGCAATCGTTCAGTCCCAAAGAAAACACACAGAGGTCTACATTAATTATAAACTAGTTGGTCTAGTAGCTCGGGCTTCTTACTAACTTTTATAACTTATATTAGTCCATAATTCTTGTATATGTTAGCCACATGGCTTGGTACCTTTTTTGGCGAGGCAGTCACATCTTGCTTGCTCTGTGTCTGGCTTCCTCTGTGTCTGGGTGACAACTGCAGACTGAAACTTCCAAATTTCTCATTGCCCCACCTCTACTTCCTGCCTGGTTGCCGTGCCTACTTCTTGCCTGGCTACTGGCCAATCAGTATTTATTTAAAATACAAGTGAAAGGTACAGACCCATTGTCCCACAGCAAATGAGGTTTTCTTAATTTTTTTCTCAGTGTTCTTAGTACATAGGGAAGCAACTGAGTTTTGTGTTACTTTTGCATTCTGCCATTTTGATGTAAGCATTTTCTGTGAAGTATTTAGGTTTTCAAATATGGAAGCACGTTTTTGGTTTCCTTTTTACCCTTTGACTCTTTGGGGCGGGGGTCACCACCCAGCTCCCAAATAACTGCACAGAGTCTTATTCTTACTTATGAATGCCTGGATTTAGCTTGGCTTTTTATAGTCAGCTTTTCTTAACTTAAAATATCCTATCTACATTTTACCTCTGGGCTTTTGCCTTTCTCTATTTCTGTATTTCTTTCCTTATTTCTTACTCTGTGCTTTGTTGTATATCTGGATGGCTGGCCCCTTGAGTCATCCTTTCCTCCTTTCCTTGTTTCTCAACCTTTTCTTCCCAGATTTCTCCTCCTTTATATTCTTTCTGCCGGCCAATCTTGCTTATCCTTTCTCCTGCCTAGCTACTGGTATTTTAAACACACAAAGTAACACAGCTTCACAGAGTTGAACAAAAGCAACATTTAAGAATGCAAAGCATCTTTGAATCATCAAAACAAATGTTTCTGAGCATAAACAAATGTAATGCATCTTAAAATAATATTACACAACAGAAGAATATCTTAAGTGATGAAACTTTGGCTTCTCGCTTTCCTAATTGTATTCCTTGTATACCATCCCTTGTCCTTTTCTTTGACTAAGATTTCAATTACCCCATCACATAAAATTGAGAAAGAAACTGGACATGGTAGTGAACTACTTTAATCATAGCACAGAAGAGACAGAAGCAGACATAACTGTGATTTTCAAGCTAGCATGGTCTGCACAGTATGTTTCAGGTAAACCAGAGTTATCTTTTGTGGTGGTTTGAAAGAAAATGGCCCAAAAAGAGAGTAGCACTATTAAGAGGTGCTGCCTTTTTGGAGGAAGTGTGTCACACTTTCCTCAGTTTGAAATTCAGTCAACTTCCTGTTTCTTCTAAGTCAAGTTGTAGAACTCTCACATCCAGCACCACATCTGCCTGCAAGCTACCATGCTCCACATCCTGATTATAATGGACTGACCCTCTGAAACTGTAAGCAAATCACCTCAATTAAATGCTTTTATATATAAGAGTTACCATGGTCTTGGTAATAACAAAAGAGCAATAAAAAATCCTAAGACACCTTGAATCATTCTGTCCCATCCTTACTCCCAAAATGGTTGACATAGATGCCCTTATCTTGTTCCTGGTTTTAGCAGAAATAGCTACAGTTTCTTTCTGTTTATTACATTGTTGGCTCCTTGTCATAAATATTATTACAGTGTTGGTATATATTTTAGTTTGCTCTGTTGCTGTCACAACTTGTAGAGAAGATGTTTATCTTGCTTTCATGTCCTGATCACAGTCCATCACGGAAGGAAGACAGGTCAGAGACTCAAGCAGGAGCAGAGGCAGGAACCATAGAGGAATATTGCCTACTGGCTTGCTCTTCAAGGCTTCCTTGGCTTACTTTCTTATACAACCCAGGTTTATCTGCACAGGGATGGTATTGCCCACAAAAAATTGGGCTCTCATACATCAATCATCTTTCAATAAAAGGCCTCAACTGACATGCCTAAAAGCCAATCTGATGGAGGCAATTTCCCCAAAAAGACTCCCACTTCAAAGATAAGTCTGTGTTTGAGCAAGTTGACAAAAATTACCCCGTGAAATTTAGTATCTTTTTATTCCCTCCTTATTTGGGGCATTTGTCACAATGAGAGGTTGAATTTTTGATTCCTTTCTTTAGTCATCTATGTGATACTTTACATTTACAGATTTCCCTATCCTGAACCATCCTTGCAACTCTGGAAAAAAGAAATCATGAATGATTTCATCTAATATGTTCTTTTTGTTTTATTTTTTGAAATAGAGTTTCTGATTGTAGCTTTGGAGTCTGTCTTGGAAATTACTCTGTAGACCAGGATGGCCTAGAACTCACAGAGATCCACCTGCCTCTGCTTCCCAGGTGCTGGGATTGAAGGCATGCACCACCACTTCCTGGCATAATGTGTTCTTTAATTTTTTTATAAGTGCTATATTAAGAGTCTTTAAATAACTAGGCATGGTGAAGCATGTCTATAATCCCAGCAGTCTAGAGGCAGATATAGGCAGTCTCTGGTGAGTGCAAGAACAGCCTTGTCTATATAATAAATTTCCAGGGCAGCCAGGGAGACATAACTGACCCTGTCTCAAAAAGATAAAAGAGTGTCTTAGTGTGCCTGATCTAATGGGAGCTCACCAAATCCAGCTGGACCAGGACTGAATGAGCATATGATCAAACCGGAATCTCTGAATGTGGCTGTCAATGGGGGCTGACTGAGAAGCCAGTGATAATGGCACTGGGACCTATCTCTTCTGCATGTATTAGCTTTTTAGGAATCTAGTCTATATGGATGAACACCTTCCTAGGCCTGGATGGAGGGGGGAGGGCCTTGGGCTTCCCACAAGGTAGGGTACCCTGCCCCCTCTTAAGGAAGCAGGGGGAGGGAGGAGGGTTAGTGGGGGAGTGGGAGGAGACTGGGAGAAGGGGAGGAAGTGTAAATTTTTTTAATGAAAAATAAAAGAATATTTTTAAAAAGAGTGTCTTAATATATGTTCATATAAATTTCATTTTTTATGAATCTTGTTTGGGCATCAGGCTGACATTGCCTTCATAGCTATATTTGGAAGCTACTTCATCCATTTCTGTTGACTGGAATAATTTAGCAGCTTAATAGCATTGATGTTATTTATTGGAAGACCCATATGCATCAAGCAGTGACTACTGCTAGTCTGGCAAGTTTTTATTTGGAAGACTGATTTTTTTTGAGACAGGGTTTCTCTGTGTAACAGCCCTAGCTGTCCTGTAGTAGCTGTTGTACACCAGGCTGACCTCAAAATCACAGAGATCCTCCTGTATCTGCCTCCCAAGTGTAGGGATAAAAGGCATGCACCACCACCGCCCAGCAGAAGGTGATTTTTATTGCAGTTTGAATCCCAATCCTTATGGTAGATTTGCTTAGTTTGCCACATCTTGGTTTAAATTTTCTACCAGATATATAAAGAATACACAACAAGAATGTCATTATAACATTCTCAAAATTAGGAAAGAAAGAATAAAAACAGTGATATTTTAAAAAGTCAGTATGTCCCTGACACCAAAACCAGAGAAGGAATCATAAAAACAAAAACGAAAGAAAGAAAATGAAATTATAGACAAATCTCACTGATGAACCTAAACCAAATATTCTCAAGAAAATACATGCAATACAAATTCAAGTATGTAACAGAAAGATCATTCACTGTGAACTAGGTAGCTTCATTCCAGGATTGGAAAGGTAATTTGACACAAAACCTAGGTGAAAGCAATAGACAGCTTTAATAGACAAGGGCAGAAATTGCATGATCATCTCAACAGATGCATAAAAAGGCATGTGACAATCTAAAACACTGGGGATAGAAGGAAAATAACTCAATGGGATGAAGGCTGCATATGACAAACCCATGCCCAGCATTACATCAAACAGAGAAAAACTGAGAATGTCCCTTGAAACACAAAAGGAGGGAAGATGTTCAACCTCATGTCTTAAGTGTCGGACTTGCTCAGATTCTCCTAAAATAATAAGTCCAGAAAAAAAGAATGAAATACAGAAGGGGAGGACAAGGGGAGAAGAGAAGGACGGAAGAAACTTGAGCAATGGGATAATTGAGATGGAGGAAGGACAGAGACGAGAGCAAGGAAAGAGATACTTTAATTGAGGGAGCTGTTATGAGGCTAGCAAGATACCAAGCACTAGAGAAATTCCCAGGAATCTAAAAGGAAGACCCCAGGTAAGATCTTAAGCAACAGAGGAGAGGGTACCTGAACAGGCCTTGCCCTGTAGTTAGACTGATGAATATCTTAAATATCACCATAGAATTTTCATCTAGTGATTGATGGAAACAGAAACAGAGACCTGAATCAGAGCACTAGACTGACCAGCCAAAGTCCAGTTGAAGAGTGGGAGGTGTGAATATGAGCAAAAATGTCAAGACCATTATGGATACACCAACGGAAACAGTCTACTTGAGCTAATGAGAGCTCACCAACTCCAGCCGGACAGGAAAGGAACCGGCATAGATCCAAACAAGTCCCTCTGAAGGTGGATAACAGTTGCATGGCTGGGGCAGACTGCAGGGCCACTGGCAATGGCACCAGGTTTTATCCCCACTGCTTGTACTGGCTTTTTGGGAACCTATTCTCTTTGGATGGATACCTTGTTCAGCCTAGATATAGTAGGGAGGGCCTTGGACCTTCCCCAAAGCAATGTGCTTTACCCTCTCTGAGGAGTGGATGGTGGGGGCAGGTAGAGGGAATAGGAAGAGAGGAGGGGGTGGGAACTGGGATTGATGAAATGAAAAAGATAGTTTATTTTCTTTTAAAATATAAAAAGTGATTTTAAAAATGAAATACAAACAAGTAAAGAATGCAAGTTATTTCAACAGCAGATGGTATGAACTTATACATAAGATGACCAGCCCTTCCTAAATGTCTTTTAGACCTAATGAATACCATCAGGAAAATGGGAAAATAGAAAATCAAGTTACAAAATATCATTTCTGTGTACAAGGAATGATGCTAGTGAGAAAAAAATCAAGAAAACAATGACATTTACAATAACTTCCCCACAATAAAATACCTGAGAATAAATGCAACCAAGGAACACAAGGGTTTTCATAGTGAAAAATTTTAAAGGAGAAATAGAATAGATTGTTATGGGCAGCTGAGGGGGCAGGTGGGAACATGAATGGAGGATAAAGTGGGGAGGGTGACAGGAGATGGGTTGGTGGAGGGAATCTGGGGAGAGACAGCTTGAACTGAGGAGCAGTTGAGAGATAGTATGGAAACCTAGTGCATTGAAGACTTCCTAAAATATGTGAAGGCAATCCTAATGAGGTCTCCTAATAATGGGGGAGACAGAGTCCAAACTGACCATCTTTTGTTACTAAGTGAGGCTTCCCGTAGAGAGACTGGGTTGCATTCAAGAAGGTCAAGAAAGTCCCCCCAAACAACCCAGGCCTGTTGAAAAGAAAATAAGTTGCTCTCCATAAACTGAGAGCATGGTCCCATTGCTGAGGATAACACCCACACAACTCACTGAACACAGAGAAATTTGGCTAGTGCCTACATGGAGTCTTCACCCCTACATTCTAGAGTGCTGGAAAGTACTCAACAGGCTGCCAAAAGAAACATATGAACATCAACCTAGCCACATATCTGTGACCTCCAATCTGTTCTGCCTGCAATATATGTTAGGGGCCACACACTGTCAGGGACCAGGTAATCGGGGGAATTTCTATTGTGCCAAGTGGGATCATGAAACTGGGGCTTCCTGGAAGCATGCTGACAACTATATATACATAGAAATAGCGGTCCCTCCTAAACACTAATGATGGCTATTAGTGCTTGTCAACTTGACTTCATCTGCTCCTGGCAGCACCAATCTACTTCAAGAGGAAGATGGGCATTGAAGAGGCTCCTTATAAAGTTTGTTAGCTGAACTGGACATGCAGAATCCACAGAGAAATTACTGCTGAACTTGCCTAAAGGTGAGACGATCCTTTGGGATTTCTGCTTCATGAAAGAGTCTGCGAGACATTCTGAAAGATACAGAAGAAAGTGACTGGCAAATTGCCAATATAGGCAGACCTGTCTTTGAAATTTCCTGCTTCATGGAAATGTCTGCTGGATACTATGGGCCTGTAGGCTGAAGATGGATGCCCCAACAGTACAGAAAAACTTTGGGTGACTGTCAGGTAGTGAGATGTCTATATCATTTCTAGAGTTTTGGAAGTTGCTTACAATACACATCCTGTTAACTTAGGTAATATTATATCCTTCTGGAGTTTTTGATGGAGTTGAAGAATAGATAGTAATAATATAGTTTTCCTTAGTTATGATAAAAGATAAAGTAGATATAAATATTATAACTGTTATTCTTGCTTGATATATGTTTTGTTATATGTAATTTTACTATGTTAAAGTTAAAACTTTCCTTTTTATTTAAACAGAAAAGGGGAGGAGATGTGGGAGTCCCCTCTGTGTGCTGTGATTACCATTAATGAATAAAGAAATTGCAGCGACTTGTTGATAGGGCAGAACTTAGGTAGGTGAGGAAAATGGAACTGAATGCTGGGAGGAAGAAGGCAGAGTCAGGGAGACACCATTGGAGCCACCACTGCCAGAGACAGATGTGCTGAAACTTTGCTGGTAGGACACAACCTCGTGACGATGCACAAATTAATGGAGATGGGTTAAATTAACATGTAATAGTTAGCCAATAAGAAGTTAGAGCTAATGAGCCAAGCAGTGCTTTAATTAATACAGTTTCAGTGTGATTATTTTGGTTCTGGGCGGCCAGGACGAACAAGCAGTTCCTCTTCCTACAACCAGTCTACAAATCACAATCCCAGAGAACCCAGACAACAATGATGACCCTAAGAGAGATATACATAGATCTAATCTGCATGGTAAGTAGAAAAATACAAGATCTTCTGAGTAAATTGGGAGCATGGGTACCTTGCTCAACATTGGGGGAAGGTTGAAGGGGAGGGACAAGGAAGAGAGGGGAGCAGAGAAAAATGTAGAGTTCAATAAAAATCAATAAAAAAACATTTAATTGGAGTGGCTCACTTACAGTTTCAGAGGTTCAGTCCATCACTTCTCAGCCTTTTGGCTAAGATCAAGTGTAGAGGTTCAGTCCATTATCATCACGATGGGGGGCACAGTGGTGTACAATCAGACATGGTGATGGTGCTGAGAGTGCTACATTTTGTAGGCAACAGGAAGTCGACTGAGACACTGGGTGGTATCCTGAGCATAGGAGGCCTCAAAGTCCACCAGCACAGTGACATACTTCCTCCAACAAGGCCATGCCCACTCCAACAAGCCACACCTTCTAATAGTGTTACTCCCTATGATATTATGAGGGCCAATTACATTCAAACTACCACAGCTACCAAGAGACCCAGGGAATAAGTTTACCACTCAGAGAAGGCTACCTCCCTAGGACCCAGACTGATTGGTCCTAGCAGGGACCTCCTACCCATCCCAAGGGGAAAGACCCAACCCTAATCATCACTCCCTCCCATGAGATTGGCCCCAACCAGTACCAAAAGCATTACTTCCCTAGCCACCACTAACACCAGGGCTAGCAGTCATTCTTCTGTATTCTCTACCCTTAACTAAGTTCACTTTTTACTTAATCCCTGCCAGCCAGGAATTAGTCGAAATTGCTGGCTGTGCCTGAACCTTGAACCCCTTTACCATACATGGGACCAACAAAAGCATGGATCCACCAACAAATAAAAACAATTATAACTGGGAAAAGCTTAATCCAATACTTGGAAGCCTACAGAGAGCTTCTAATACATGGGGATCTACCAAGAGCTGGAACCTGCATGGCATCCAGGAGTGTTGAGAAGTTTCACTTTACTCTGTTGCTTGTTATTCCACTCTCTGTGTCAGTTCTTCTCAGCAGCAGCAATAGTTTGTGGCCCCTGGGTCAACTTGGTAGGCATACATATTTAACAAAATATGCCTTCTCAGAAGCATTCCAAAACCTTTATGTCTTGTATGTCCTAATGCACATCTCAGTGCCTTTATATCCTAGTACACATCCTGCTCCAGATGTACTTATATAACAGGGAAGAAAGAAGACTATAATTTGACATGGACTCCAGGTAGCAGGAAAAAAAGAAAGCTGTACCCATCCCTGTTCTGCTCCTGCCTGGAGCCAGTATTTCGGGGGTGGGAGAGCTGAAGAGCCACAGGAATATCAGCCCTCATAGTCAGTGATCAAAACTTTTTAAGTAAACAAGTGGACCAGAATTTAGGAATGTTAGAGGAGTCCATATCCATACTAGAGAAGCAAGTAGAATCCTTAGAAGTGGTTCTGCAAAATCAAAGAGACTGAGATCTTCTCTTGATAAAACAAGGAGGCTTATTATGACTCTAGAAGAAACCTGTTTTTTTTATGTCAACCAATTAGATGTAATTAGGAAAAATCTTGCCATGGTGAGAGTAAACCTCCAAGAAAAGAAAGAAAGGAGGCATAGATGAGATCATTGGTATCAGTCTCTGCTCACCTGTTCCCTATGACTGATCACATTACAGTCAGCATTAGCCAGACCATTGACTTTTATCCTAATCAGGCTAACAGTAGGATCTTGCGTTCTCAACTGTGTGACCAATAACATCACAGAATAAACCCCATTAAGCTACTTATCCTTAGGACCAACTATTATCCTCTATCAAAGGAAGAGTTGATGATTTGACTCATACCCATAAAACCAGTGGGGAATGTGATGGTGCAAGACAGTGCAGAGGTCCTCCATCTTGTACTCTTGCTGAAGCAATCCCAGGTTTAACTA
>PVIU01032361.1:0-13658 GCA_004026605.1 Ondatra zibethicus
TTGGTTTTGATGATTGGAAATTATTTCCTGTGTTTTCTTGAGTTTCCTTAAGCTCACTGTGTTCAAGTTTTCCTTCCAGTATCTTCTGGAGGGCTGGATTTGTAGATGGATGTTGTTTAGTTTTGGGTTTGTTATGAAATATCTTGTTTTTTCCATCTATGGTGATGGAACATTTTGCTGGGTATAGTAGTATGGGCTGGCATCTGTGGTCTTTTGGAGCCTCAAGACATCTGTCTAGGCCCTTCTGGTTTTTAGAGCCATCATTGAGAAGTCAGGTGTACTTCTAAATGGTCTGCTTTTTAAAATATAACTTGGACTTTTTCGCTTGCAGCTTTTAATATTCTTTCTTTGTTTTCATTATTATGGGGGCAGGATGGCCTTCTGTTCTGTTTCTGCTATTTTCTTCTACATTATAAACTGACAGGCAAGTGTATACACAAGTATGAGTAAAAAGCAAAGGCCATCTTCAGGTTTTAACCAAATGATTGAGTTCCTTTAGTAATGGGAACATAACAGAAAGCATAAATAAAATTAAGGCAGTTTGTATTGTTGGAAATATTCCTACAATATAAGCAGAATCTGAAACAATATTTAATAGATAATAAATTAACTGTAATATATGAATCAAAACAGCCAGTTCCACCTCCCAGGTTCAGGAAAAAGAAGTATTAATAGATTGATGACTATCTGGACTATGAATCCTTCCTAAGCCATTAGATGTATAGTAGGGAGCGAGCTGTGTCCTGCAGTCTGGCTCCCAGCTGCCTGGCTATCTTAGTCCCTGAAATAATCACACAGCAATTGTATTAATTAAATTACTGCCTGGCCCATTATCTCTAGCCTCTTCTTGGCCAACTCTCACATTCTGAACTAACCCATTTCCACCAATCTGTGTATCACCACGAGGTCATGGTTTACGAAGAAAGATTCTAACCAGTGGCAGTGGCAGTCTCTGGCAGGAGCTTCATGGCATCTGCCACACTGCCTTCTTCCCAGCATTCTGTTCTGTTTAATCTGCCTATCTAAGTTTTTCCCTATCAAAAGGCCAAGGCAGTTTCTTTATTCACCAACGAAAGCAACACAAATACAGAAGAACCTTCTACACCATTTCCCCTTTTTCTGTTTAAACAAAAAGGAAGGCTTTAACTTTAATATAGTAACATTACATATAAAAAACAATTATCAAGCAAGAATTACAGTTACAATATTTATATATACTTTATCTTTGATCATAACAAAGGAAAAGTATAACTATCTATCTATTCTTCAACTCCATCAAAGACTCCAGAAGGATATAACATTACCTAAGTAAACAAGAAGTAAAAAACTTCCAAAACTCTAGAAATGACAGAGACATCTCGCTGCCTGAACAGTCACCCAAAGTTTTTATGTACCATTGGGGCATCCATCTTCAGCCTACAGGCCCATAGTATCCAGCAGACTTTTCCATGAAGCAGGAAACTTTAAAGACAGTTCAGTCACTTTCTTCTGTATCCTGCAGAATGACTCGCAGACTCTTTCATGAATCAGGAACACTGAAGGATCATCTCACCTTTAGGCAAGCCTTCTCTCTGAGGGTTCTTTGTGTCCAGTTTTTGCAACAGTCCAGGCAAGAGCAGTTTCTTGCCCAAATGGCTAACCAACTCCATAAGGAGCCTCTTCGATGCCCATCTTCCTCTTGAAGTAGATTGGTGCTGCCAGGAGCAGACGTGTCTCATTTTCATGAAAAGTCCTAAGTTATTAAAACATTTAAATGCCATATTCTGTAGTCTTTGAAAGATATGAAAAATATCTATCTAACTGAAATATATCTCTATATATCTAGAAAATCTAACTAACATGACTATAAGCTTGACTATTATTGATGATTATCTATTAACAACCTATATTTCCTAACTATACATTATATTTTAAAATGAACTACACAATCACAATACCTTAAACAATACCAGAAATACATATACATATAACAAAATTGACCTTAAATTTATATCAATAAAGCAAAATCCATACTAATGCAAACTATTCATATCTATATCATATCCCTTTAAATGTAAAACAAAACTTATAAGCAATATTTGGGAATATGGGCGCAGTTATTTCTCTCCAAACTGCTTTGTGCTGAATGGAGGCGCTGTTAATCAATCAAGTCTTTCATGGTATATCCTATATACTAGGTTCTTCTCAGTCACCAGTTGAGTGATGTAAGTTTCTGAAGGTGTTCACGGTGACCTTTCAGGAGGGCGTGGTCTATCATCATATTGGTCTAGAACCAATCCACAGGGTCTCATCTTCTGTGAAAACAAAAAAGAACCTCTTTTCCAAAGCATCATATCCTTAGACCCAAATTTTGAAGTAATAATACATTTATAATTTACATGCTGTTTTGGCTTAGCAGCACACACAATGAAATGTTTCTCTGTGGTTAGCTCCTTCACAATCAAAAAATTCAAAGAAAATACAATACACATAATCCAGACTCTCTGTAATCTTCCATTTTTATGTGGCTTATTTTTCTTTATTTTTTTAATCTATAACTATCTGTACTCTGTCTCTTTAAAGATTTTACTTTTTTTAAAGCATTAACTTTATATTATGACTTTCTACAGTCTTTTTCTTTTCTCTTTCAAGCCTACATACTTTAACACCATGACCCATTTAGAGGTCTTTTATGTCTGAATCTGTCCTATTGCATTGTCCTTTATTCTCTACTGTCTTGAAGAGCTTTAAAAATGCTAAGCAACTTGGTTGCAGCTGCTCTGGATGTTGGCTCCACCTCTCTCCAATTTCAAAATGGTGGACGTACCATTTCTGCTAGCTCTGGGGCCACCAGGTAGGAGCCACACTCAGCACTTAACTCTGAAAATGAGCGTGCAGCACATATATTCTTTCTTTCTGAGTTACAGCCAAATCTGTCATTCAGAGCATTGCGCAGCCTGGAAACATCTCTGTGTAGGCTGTGGAAATATGTCATGCTCTCCCACCTGCCTAAGCCTGACTCTGCCGCCTGTCCAGGCGGGGAGCACTGAGCCATTGGCATGGTCTCAGAGTACTTTCTTCCCAATCCCGAGTGGGCACACAAACATCCAGGCCCATAAAAGCCAGGGAAATGCTTCATAGCTGGAGTTCGCGCTGGCAGCACAGCCCAGGAAGCCCTGTTTTAATACCGTGCAGCTTTTTTTTTTTTGTACGGCTGAGTCAGGAAATTCTCTCTTAAAGGAGCTATGGCATGCTGCCAGCTGTGCTAAACTCTATATTTGTGTCTAGAATTCCTATTTAAGCCCTCTCAGGTTTCACGTGGAGTCAGTTTACCAGGTTGAGGCGCCAATCTATAGTAATGAGGTAAGTGGGCCTGCTTCCCAGCTGGAAGTAGCCTGGACTACTACACCCACATTCCCCCAAAATGGACTATGGATATTTTCCTTTGTTTTTTTTTTTTAATAAAAAAGAGGGGGAAGTGGTGTGGGACAATCATCTATATTCTGTCAATTATATTTTAAATAAACGCTGATTGGCTGATAGCCAGGCAGGAAGTATAGGCAGGAAAACCAGACAGGAAGTAGAGGTGGGGCAATGAGAACAGGAGTATTCTGGGAAGAAGGAAGCTCTTTCTGCAGTCCTGTCCAGACACTGAAGAAGCAGGATGTGAGCTGCCCTGCTGAAGAAGGTACTGAGTCATGTGGCTAACATAGGTAAGAATAATGGGTTAATATAAGTTATAAGAGTTAACAAGAAGCCTGAGCTAAGGCTCCATAATCTTCTGGAGACCTCTGTGTGATTTTCTTTGGGGCTAAATGGCTGCGGGAACTGGGCAGGACAGAAACCCCAACAAGCAGGCCTTCATGTTACAAGATGAGCATCAATGAAAGAAGTTTCTGCCTCTGGAATGGGAGCATCTGCCACACTGCCTTCTCTCCCCCAGCATTCCGTTCTGTCTACTACGCCCACCTAAGGGCTGCCCTATCAAAAGGCCAAGGCAGTATCTTTATTAACCAATGAAAGCAACTCAAATACAGAAGGACTCTCCTACACCACACATCCTTCTCTGAGGGTCATTCATGTCTTAACTTCTGTTCAAGTGCCACTTTTTACCACTCTAGAGGTGGTGGGACCTAGGAGAATGAAGTCAATAATTTAGGAGTACTGAAGTATCATAAAATAGACAACTTTATTCAGTGTCCCAGACAATTTATACTCTGTAGGTTAAGAAAGGTCACAAGAGTAGAGTTCTCATGAGTGCAAGCTGTATACAATGATAAAAACAAGTCATATGGGACAAAAGCATGAATTTCCATAGTCATATAAAAGACAGTTCAAATATTTAATTGAATGACAACTGCAATCAATAGGAGTAATTTGAAGTCAACTCACACCAATCTGCTACACCTGGGAGGAATACAAATGCACATTCCAAAAACAATTTCATGGTTTGACAAAACTGAGGTCATGAGACTCTTGTCTTGTTTGCTTGGAGTGTGAACATAAGCATTTAGAATTCTCAAATGACTCCTTTCCAGAACTATGTTCTGACAATACACCTAAATTAAACTTATTTTAATTTTAGAAAAAAATACATCAAGAAAGCTCTTTTAAAAAATATGGAGTCACACACACACACACACACACACACACACACACACACACACACACAAACGTGTGTGTTGGAACTCCTTTAGCCAATAGCCTTTAAGATACCGGTCCACTTTGGGCATGGTCTTATGTACTATAAATGCAGATGAAAAGTGTATGCAGGCCTCTTGGCTGCTGTATTTGGCTCCAGTTCCCAGTGCATGCAGAGAACTGCAGATCACTACTCTTTCCGTGATTTTATTCCCAGATAAATAAGCCTTTGTTATACTCCATTCTGGGCTATTGAGGAACTCTTTTGTATGCCAACACACGGGAGGAATACAAATGCACATTCCAAGAACAATTCTATGGTTTGACAAAACTGAGGTCACGAGACTTGTTTGCTTGGAGTGTGAACTTAAGCATTTAGAATTCTCAAATAACTCATTTCCAGGACTGTATTCTGACCATATGCCTAAATTAAACTTATTTTAAGTTTAGAAAAAAATATACATTTACAGAGCTCTTTTAAAAATATGGAGTCATATATATCTGTCTTTGCTCCACTAGCATACCTGGTGCCCAAGAAAGCCTGAAGAGTGTTTTAGATCTCTAGAACAAGGCTTTATAAATAGTTCTGAGACATCTGATGTAGGTATTAGGAACCAAACTTAAGTACATAACAGCAGCCAACTCCCAAATATGTCATTACAGTGTAGAAAATGAAGATGCAACACTAATATTTCTGTTTTCTATCATTTGGAGGTGGGGGAATTACCTACTATTTGGTCATTGAAGGACTGAATGGATTTCTATCCCTTTGTGAATGGATTCTGCACATTGCTTCTTACTGTAATTGCTAATGCAGTTCTCTTGATTTAAAAGAAGACAACAAAAGATTTAGTTAAATAGAGATAAGTCCAGATTATGTTAGGGAAATTTCTATAATGTGATATATTATTTTAAAATAATATATTTTACATGCACAAGCATTTTCTTTGTATGTATGTTTATGTGATGGTATTGGATACCCTGGAACATGACTTACAGGGAGTCGTGAACTTTCATTTTGGTGCTAGGAACTGAAACTGTGACCTCTGGAAAAACAGCCAGTGTGCACAGTTGTTGAGCCATCTGTCCATTCCCTTTTCTTTTTTGGAAATTTTTGAGACAGTATGTCTTAGTTAGAATTTCAGCAATGAAAACATGGTTAAAAAGCAAGCTAGGGAGGTAAGGGATTATTTGCCTTACACATCCATATTGCTATTCATCATTGAAGGAAGTCAGGACAGAAAACCGAAATGGGGCAGGAACCTAGAGGAAGGAGTTGATGCAGAGGCCTTGGAGGGTGCTGCTTACTGACCTGCTCCCCATGGCTTGCTCAGCCTGTTTTCTTATTGATCTTAGGACCTTTCTCCATCAATCACTAAGAAAATGTCTTACACATGGACCTTACAGAGGCATTTTCTCAGTTTACTTTTCTTCTTTTCTGATAACTCTAGATTGTGTCTGAAGCTGACAGAAGACTAGTCAGTGCAACTGACCCCCTGTCAACTTGATATCCGAACACATCAGTGTAAAGCCAAAACCTTTCCTTTCTTATTCATTCACAAGATATTACATTATAAACAGATTATAAAAAATAGTTTATTTAAAGTCCCACAATATTTCCAAATTGAAAATATTAAAATTTCTTTTGAAAAGCATCCAATCTCACTAAAAATCCAAAATTTCTTTTAAAAGTTAAAAGTACTTCAACTACAGCACATATAAAAGTCAAAATTAAATTAAATACCTTCTCCCTTCAAAAGGGAAGAAGCAGAGGAGTCACAATCTGAAAAAAGCAAAACCAGACTTTTACAATATGAATAACACCACACCAACACTACTGGGATCCACTCAAAATCTTCAGAGCTTCTCCAAAGGGCTTGGGTCATTTTTGGGTTCAGTCCTCTGCAAGCATATACAACTTCTGTTCGAAGCTCTGACTGGTTCCACTTCACCACTGCTGATGGTCTTGCTAGACACCCCATGGTTCTGGGATCTTCAAAATGATGGAACCTTTGCCTGGTGTACGAAGCTTTACCTCATTTTTTGGACTCATGGGATTTTTCTCTAGTGTGTATTCTTTCTTGATTTTGAAGATGACTGTTATGTGCAAAAGCTTTGCCACATTGATAACACCTATAGGATTTCTCTCCAGTATGATTTATTATGCATTTGAAGACTTTTGAGATTTGCAAAAGTTTTATCACAGTGATTACATTCATAGGATTTCTCTCCAGTGTGACTTTTTTTCATGGTTTTTACGATTACTGGAGTGTGCAAAAGCTTTACCACACTGATGACATTCATAGGGTTTCTCTCCAGTATGCCTTCTTTCATGACTGTGAAGATGATATTTATGTGCAAATGCTTTACCACATTGATTACATACATAGGGTTTCTCTCCAGTATGACTTCTTTTATGCTGTTGAAGATTACTAAGATATGCAAAGGCTTTTCCACATTGGTTACATTCATAGGGTTTCTCTCCTGTATGACTTCTTTCATGTTGTTGAAGATTACCGCGGTATGCAAAGGCTTTATCACACCGACCACATACATAGGGTTTCTCTCCAGTATGACTTCTTTCATGACTGTGAAGATGATATTTATGTGCAAATGCTTTACCACATTGATTACATATATAGGGTTTCTCTCCAGTATGACTTCTTTTATGATGTTGAAGATTACTAGGATATGCAAAGGCTTTTCCACATTGGTTACATTCATAGGGTTTCTCTCCTGTATGACTCCTTTCATGCTGTTGAAGATTACTGTGGGATGCAAAGGCTTTACCACATTGATTACATACATAGGGTTTCTCTCCAGTATGACTTCTTTCATGCCTTTGGAGAGCACGACTATTTGCAAAAGCTTTACTGCATTGATTACATTCATAGGGCTTCTCTTCAGTATGACTTCTTTCATGATGCTTAAGATTACTGAGATCTCCAAAGGCTTTACCACATTGATGACATTCATACAGTTTCTCTCCAGTATGACTTCTTTCATGTTGTTTAAGACTACTAGGATCTGTAAAGGCTTTACCATATTGATTACATTCATAGGGTTTCTCTCCTGTATGACTTCTTTCATAACTATGAAGATGACTTTTATGTGCAAAGGCTTTACCACATTGACTACATTCATAAGGTTTCTCTCCAGTGTGAGCTCTTTCATGTATCTGAAGATGACTAGGACTTGCAAAGGCTTTCCCACATTGGTGGCATTCATACTGTTTCTTTTTAGTATAATTTCTGGGTACTTGAAGATGACTGTGGCATACAACATGTTTCTCATCTTGATTATATTCATAGGGTTTTACTTTCAAATGAGTTCTTTTCTGTAATTGTAAAGTAAAATCAAGTGTAAATGTTTTATCATGTTGTTTACAATCATAGGGTGCCTCTTCATTATGTGTTCTTTTGTGTGTCTGAAGATACCTATGATGATTAAAGCCTTTAGTACATGGCTCTTGTTTATCGCATCCTTTTCCCATGTGAATTTTTAAATGTCTTTGAAGAGACCTGGAAGAACTGATAGCTTTACCACATTGATTGCATTCATAACATTTTCCTGTAGTGCAAGTCACACTACATGTGCAGCTTGAACCAGGACAGACAAAAGAATTTCCAGATTCCTTGTACTTATAAGGATTTTGTCTAGTGTACATATGTAGATGCATTCCCAAAGAAGCTGGAAATCCAATTAATTGTATACTTGTATCAGGATTACTATATCTTTCCACTGTGGGAACTACTAAATATCTTCTAATTTTTCTAGGAGAAAGAGATGTATATTTCTTCTTTCCATATCCCTTAGGGTCACTTGGCTTGTAGCCAGAGTGACAGATGATATACCTATTAAAGGAACAAATCAAAAGGTTTTCACATTGCATTCACATATTTTAACTTTTTGTTTCTCATAGAAATGTGGCGTAGGGATTATGTTCTCTCCACAGTGATAACATTCTTGACTCTTCAAGTATATGAGTAACACCAGCTTAACTAAGGGACAATTTGCTTATAACAGTTCTTGGACATAATCTAATCCCCTAATCAATCTGAATGCCTTTACAATACTTAAGGGAAAGAAACTAAATGGAAGTATACTTGTACAAGATGGATCTCAGGAGGATATGATTAATATGGTAACATTTGTTAGGGAGTTGTTTCCTTTTCTTGTTTCATAGAGGAATGCCTTGCAAAGACAGATCAGGTACCGGAAATTGAGGTGCTAGATGTTGTAAGAATTTAGTAATAATCATAAAGCTGTAATTATTTAACTGTTGCTTTTCATTAAATATCAGAGCACAATAAAATTTCATTAGAGGCACACATACATCAGCTTATACAGAAAATTACCTTCCATATCTTCTATAACTTTGACAACGATCTTCAATATTCTGGTCTTCCCATTTGTAACCTAAAATATAGTGCCAGAAATGTATGGTATATTATTGGAATTTATGCAACATTTGAGTTATCTTCAGTCATCCTTAGAACCATGCCTGATTTATTTACCATGTTCTTCCTCTTTTAAAGTTGAAATCATAGGGAACACCAATCTTCACCCTAAAAAGTGAAGAAAATCTCATATTCTTACCTATAGCCGTAAGGTTCTCACAGGTTTCCAGCATCACATCTTTATAGAGACTCTTCTGGGAAGGATTCAGCAAAGCCCACTCTTCATGGTTGAAGTTCAAATGCACATCCTCATAGGTTATTGTATCCTAAAGTATCCCATAGACATGTAATATAAATGGTGAGACTGAATGCATTGCAAATGTACACTTCATTGGGAATATTTATATAACTTTGTGCTCATTAAATATATTTCATAATACAGAATTTCAAGTGCAATCACAAAGTCACTTTAGAATGAGACAGAAAAGGATTATTAGTCTCGTTTCTGGGCCTTCTAAATAGTATATGGCATTGTAAGAGAAATGCTGCCTTGCATATATAGAAAAACATGCAAACAGAGCAACAGTACTGAGTAAACATCAGCAAAATTGTATCAAAATTACTGACATCAAAGATTGACAATTGTGAGTGGTCTAATCCCTGGGATGGTGGTCCTAGGTTCTGTAAGAAAGCAGGCTGAGCACGTCATGAACCCCTCCATGAATTCTGCATCAGCTCCTGCCTCCAGGTTCCTGCCCTGCTTGAGTTCCTGCACTCGTTGCTTCTGATGATAAATTATTATATAGAACTACGAGTGTAATAAACCCTTTCTTCTCCCTACCCTCAAAAAGGGACAAGATGGGCATGGTGGTGCACACCTTTAATCCCAAAAGTCAGGAGGCAGACACAAGTGAATCTCTGTGATTTTCAGGCCAGCCTGGTCTCTGTAGAAATTTCCAGGACAGCAAAAGTACATAGGAAGACCCTGTCTCAAACGAACAAAGAAAAAATTAGAGAGCTCTCAGGGGCTCACTCTAAATTCCACAATAAGTTAAACATTCACTCTAAAAATGTACTTGTCTTTCAAAAAACTGGAGTGCCTCATTTAAACTCTGAGGTTAATATGATATTCCTATGAAGTATTGCATTCTAAATAAGTTGCTGACAGGCCAAAAGGATCTCAAAAACATTAAGAAGGCTGATGCTAGAAAAATAAAATAAAAACCCAGAAGAGTATAAAGATTAGCCAACAGTTAAGATTTTTTCAGATGTCTGGCATCAATCCCTAGCACTTACTTAGAAGTCCCAACAATTTGTTACTGGGTAGAAGTATCTCACAAGACTACTAAAGTTTTAAATTCAATTTCACTATTTTAGTAAGTTGGATTTTGAAGGTCTTAAATTTCAGTCAATAGGGAAAGTCACAAATCTGTCTGATCCCAGCTCAGCTCATACTCTACTGGGATAAAATGGGGCCAAGCAACACTTTGTGTCTGGGGACTGAGGAGAAGGTGAAACACCTGGATGACAATGCTTGGCATTCACAGTTATCTGCAGAATAGAAGGACTTAATCATCCATGAATGAGGCCATGGAATCCTTTCCTCTATTCCTTTTGGTGTGGGGCCAAAGCCATAGGTATCATCTCCTCCTATACTCAGGCTAACCTAATTAAACTGTCTTTTTAAAGAAAAAGGTTTACATTGCACATTTATACTTTGAGAAGTGTGGATCCCACACTTGTGTATGATGGAGGATAGGAGAGTCTTAGCAGGGAGCTGAAAGCAACCTTGTGGTTTGCTGCCATCTTGGCTATTATGTCACTAGGATATTACAAAAATTCAGAATTTGAGCTATAGATTTAACAAAAGTCTAATACTCTACGTTATCAGCAACAGAAAACTGATGGCAAAAGGTCATCATGAATGAAAAAAAGTGTTCAGTTTAAGAATGAACAAATAGCACACAGTGACATCATCTGACTTCAAAACTTCTAATACAGCTACCATAAAGATTGCACTCTCTGGGAAAGAATAAAGAGAGCAACAGAACACAAAGGCAAACAGAACGAAGAAGACAGGAAACACATTAAGCATGGCTTTACTAATACACACGACTGGAACACTGGGGCATTTATATGTGAATGTATTAGTGATACAGATGTTATGATATGTACAAAATCAATTCCAGAAGGACCCTACAATTTCATGGAGGTGGCACATACAGAAATGGTGCCAGGTACCACAAGAGTAAAAGAACTATGTTGTTTTCTGGGATTTGTCTTTTACTTTTTTTTTTTAATAGTGTGCTAGATGTCTCTACAATTTTGTTCAAATGACTGTAGAACCTGGAAAAACTGTTGCTGCTATCGATGTCTAACATACTGTCATTATTGGTATATATATATATATATATATATATATATATATATATACACACACACACATATATATATTTACATATACAAATATATAATTTAAATTTTTGCAAACTTTAGCTATGCTGTCAACTTTGGAAAAAAAGTATCCCAGTTTATTGTGTTGAGTTGGCATCGTACAGAAATTAACAGCCATATTGGTCTAGAAACGTTGAAGTTAATTTTTCCACATTTGTACAGGGGTAACACATTGTATTAAATATGTAAGGTTTTATCTACGTGGATTTGATTGCAAAAACTAATAAAGTATTCTCTAAACAATGAAAATAAAGTGGCACATAGAGAACTTCTAGAGGATATTAGAGAAAACAGGGCTCTACAAATTAGCAAATCTGCCTTCCATGGAGACAGTAAAGCAGCTGAGGTGTGTTCACTGCATGCTGAGGTCAACAATGAGCATGCTTCCACACAAGGGCTCCTGCTCTCCATGCTCAGGGCAGGGTCCTGGAGGCAGGATCTGATCTGATACACAGGCCACAGATGGTGCTCCTTACTGGCTCACTCCCATTGCTTTCTCAGCCTGCTTTCTTACACAACCCAAATCCTCCAGCCTGGAGATGGCACCATCCACAATGGGCTGGGCACTCCCCATCAACCACTAATTAAGAAAATGTCCTACAGGCTTGCCTACAGCTAGATGTTATGGAAACAGAGTCTCAGTTGCGGCTCCCTCTTCTTAGATGAATCTAGCTCGTGTCAGGTTGACATAAAACTCCAGCACACTGACAATTCACCTCAAAGGGATGAGTGACCTCTGAAGTGGGGAGGACAGAAAGCAGCTGCCAGAGGCTATGTCCTGCTGGGGCAAGAGGAGTGTAAATGCATTTTGCTGTTAGTACTTCTCTCTGATTAGGAAGTTTTCCCCAGACTCTTCAGGAAATTTTTTAAACAGCATCTCAAACTGACTATGCCACACGTCTGTAATTCCCGCATCCAGACTTGCCTGAGCTACACAGGGAGGTAAGGAGATCAGGAACAGAAAAGAAGGATTCTGTCTCAAACAAGATATTTCTTTAAGTGCTATGAAGGTACTCAGAGCTTTGAATGTGCGAGGCCAAGTGCTCTACCGCTGACCTACATTCCCAGTACCCCCTTTTCCATGCATGGTGACTTAAGTGTTGCACACATGTGGAAGTCAGAGAACTTCTAAGAGTCAGTTTTTCCATCATGTGGATCCTAGGGATTGAACTCAAGTCATCACACTTAGAAGCAAGCACCTTATTCACTTGTAGGTATTCTTTTTTTTTTTTTTCATTGGTTATGACATCATTTGTTGTTTTGGTGTCAGGGATAAGGTTTCCTCATTTAGAACTGACTTGTCTGGAACACTATGCAAACACTAGGTTACACTTGCTTCCATCCTTCTGCCTCTGTGACTTGAGTCCTGCTATTATACTGTGCAGAACTGCATACAGCTGCTTTTGTTTTGGGAGAACATTGTATCGGCTAGCTCAGGTTGGTCTCAATTTCAGTAAATAGCTGAAGTTAGTCTTGCATTTTCTCCCCTATCTGTTGACAGAGATTTCTGTCCCACCTGGTCCCGCAGCCGTTCAGTCCCAAAGAAACACACAGAGGTCTGCATTAATCATAAACTGGTTGGCCTATTAGCTCAAGCTTCTTATTAACTAATTCTTACATCTTCAATTAGCCCATAATTCTTGTCTGTGTTTGCCATGTGGCTTGGTACTTTTTATCAGCAAAGCATTCTCATCTTGCATCCTCTGTGTCTGGGTGATGGCTGCAGACTCTTTCCTCTTCCCAGAATTCTCCTGTTCTGGTCGCCCTGCCTATACTTCCTGCCTGGCTACTGGCCAATCAGTGTTTTATTAAAATAATACAATATAAGTGACAGGGTACAAGACCATTGTCCCACAGCACCTGTCAAGCCACATCTTCCAGGTTTTTTTTTTTTTTTTTGAAATTCAAAAAAAATTTTTATTTTTATTTTTTTTCCCATACATTGTTTTGTTTTATTTTTTCCATTCAAGAACATAATTAAAGATAAAAAAAAATTTTTTTTCCTTTCTTCCCCTTCTCCCGGTTCCCTCCCACTACCCCCCACCCCTCCTCCCTCCCCCTTCTTCCTTGAAAGAGGGCATGGTGCCCTGCCCTGTTGGAAGTCCAAGGCCCACCCCCATCCCTCCTGGCCTAGGAAGGAGTGCATTCAAAAAGACTCGGTTCTCAAAAAGTTAATACATGCAG
>PVIU01032362.1:0-13652 GCA_004026605.1 Ondatra zibethicus
GGACTGGGGAGAGCTTGGGGGAGTGGGAGGGTAGAGATGGAGGAAAGGTGGATAATGGATAAGGGAATAAGATATCTACACTATTGGAGTCATTTTAGGACTGGCACGATACTTGGCTCTAGAGGAGATCCCGGGTGTCCACAGGGATGTCCCCAGCTAGGTCCTTGGGCAGCAGAGTAGAGGGTGCTGGAACTAGCATTGTCCCATAGTCACACTGATGAATATCTTGATTACATCCATTGAAATTTCATCCGATTGCTGGATATAGAGACAGAGACCCACATTCACATCAGAGCAATGGATTGAGCTCCCAAGGTCCAGTCGAAGAGCAGAAGGTGGGAGAAGATGAGCAAGGAAGTTAGGACCGTGAGGGGCTGGAGCACCCACTGAGACAGTGTGCCGGATCTAATAGCAGCTCACCAAATCCAGCTGGACCGGGACTGAATGAGCATATGATCAAACTGGACTCTCTAAATGTGCCTGCCAATGGGGGCAGACTGAGAAGCCATCATCAATGACACTTGGACCTATCTCTTCTGCATGTATTATCTTTTTGGGAACCTAGTCTATTTGGATGCATACCTTCCTAGGCCAGGATGGAGGGGGGAGGGCCTTGGACTTCCCACAGGGCCGGGCACCATGCCCTCTTTTAAGGAAGCAGTGGGAGGGAGCAGGGGGTGAGTGGGAGGGGACTGGGAGAAGGGGAGGAAATGTAAATTTTTTTGAATGGAAAAAATAAAAGAATATCGAAAAAAAGAACAGAACTGAGAGAATGAATAGATATATTATGAAGTATATAGGGTTGGTGAGATGGCTCAGAGGTTAATAGTACTTGCTGTTATTTGCAATGGATCTGGGTTTACTTCCCAGCACCCACATGGCAGGTAGCAACCTTTTGTAAATCCAGTTCCTGAAGATTCGAATCCTCTTCTGGCCTCCACGGCCATTTCATGCATGTTGTGCACATACATACATACATGCAGGCAAAACTCATACATATAAAAGAACTATTCTTTTTAAAAGAGGGGACTTGATAGATTGGTTTACATGATACTGTCTGATGAGTCCGACAATGATTTCTCAGTCCATGAGTCTGAATGTCTCAGCAGTGCTAATCTGGAGTTGGAGGCTTGGGGGATTCCTACAAGTTACTGAGCTTTGGTCTACATTGAAAGCCTGAAAACAGCTGGTTCTAACATCAGTGAAGGGACATCTCGTCAACAGAGTTGATGAATGTGCTAGAGGGAATGAAGGAAGGCAAGTAGGCAAAAAACAAATTTTTGTTCTTCCATTTCCTTTTATCTTGGCTGCCACCAGAAAGTGTCACCAACATTTAGGGTGGGTCTTCCTACTTGAATTAATATGATCAAGAATGTCCCACACAGGAGTATCCAGCAGATTGTATTAGTTTATTCCACATTCACATTCATTGACAGCCAAGATTAACCATCATACTCTACTCCTTGTCAACCTGATGCCCAATCATATCTCCTTATGCTTACCTTCCAATTAAAAACAGTATGATGACCATAATTCCACCTAAGTATCATACATATAACTGCAAATGCATTGAAAATGTGCAAATATAGCTATTTAATTTCTTATTATTTTTGAGATTACAGTTTAATTACAATGTTTCTCCCTTCTCTTTCCTCCCTCTAAAACCTCCTATACATACCTTTCCTCACTCTTCTTCAAATTCATGGTCTCCTTTTCATTAATTTTTATTAGATGCATACATGCATTTATATATACATGTATTATTTTGTAGAGTAGTTGACAGTCACTTGAGAAATGCTTAGTTATTTAGTGTGTCATAACTTAAATATTCCCCAATGGTTCTCCTGCACTCCAGATATAGTTTTCCCTGCTTCCATTGTGGATATGCAGTTCAATTTGTCCTGGTAGTCTGGATCAATCACCCCTCCTAGTATTACTATTTCTTTTTTGGCTTCTTGAGGGCCCCAGAAACCCAAAATAGCCTAAGAGAGTCTGAGCTTCCATTTCTATGGAATTCTCATTGTTACTTTTCTATTGCTGTGATAAGACACCAAGACCAAGTGTATCAACCTATAAAAGAAAGCCTCTTGTAAAAGAAAGCGTGTTGTTTGGGCTCACAGTTTCAGTGGGTGAGCTCATGACCACCATCACAGCGGGGAGAGCTGGCAGTCAGGCATGGAGTTAGAGCAGTAGCTGAGCATTTATATCTTAATTTATAAGCATGAGGCAGAGAGTTATCCTCAGTGCTCACACCTCCTCCAACAAGGCCACATACAATGCTTTCCAAACAGTTCCACCAATCCGGAATCAAATATTCAAATATATCAACATATAGGGGCCATTCTCATTAAAATCATCACAGGAAGGTTTGTTGTGTCTCCTAGAAAAAGCACTCTCTCCTTTGGAATCAAATCTTCTAGGTCCTTAGCATGTAAGGTCAAGGGAAAAGGAAGAAAATTTTTCCTAGTGCGTGCTAGCGGTCATTCTCTGGGGTTACCATTCAGTGACTTGTTGGCAAAAAAAACATGGCACTTGGTTCTCATTGGAGTAGATACTTATTCTGTTTGTGGGTTTGCCTTCAATGCACATAATGCTTCAGCCAAAACTACAATCTATGGTATTTCTCAGGATTGTGTCTGACCAAGGAACTCACTTCCCAGTCAGAGAAGTGTACAGTGAGCCTATGTTCATGGAATCCACTGCTCATACCATGTTCGCTACCACCTTGAAAGCTGGCTAAACAGAACAGTGGAATGGCCTTTTAAAGACACAGTTACAGGAACAATTAGGTGGTAATAGTCTTGAGGGCTAGGAAAGGTTCTTTAGAAGGCTGTCTATGCTTTGAATTAGTGAATAAGCCATGGCACTGTGTCTTCTCTAGTCAGGATTCCCAGGTTCAGGAATCAAGAGGGTAAAAAGATGTGATGAATCTCTGTGTTAACTTAACATGATAATTGAGGCAACTTCAGTTGAAGAATTCTTTCCATTATATAGGCTCATGGACATATTTGGGGATATTTTCATAATTTCTAAGTGATGTAGGAGATACAGCCAACTGTGGGCAGTGCCCCACCTGGGCAGGTGGGACTGGGCTATATAAGAAAGGTAGCTGACCAAAGCCTGGGAGCAATATTACTCCAAGATCTCTGCTTCACTTTCTCATTTCAGGTTCCTCCGAAGAGTTTATGCCTTGACTTCCTTCAGTGGTGAACTGTTACCTGGAAGTGTAAGATACAATAAACCTCTTCTTGCCCAAGGTGGTTTTGGTCTGTGTTTTATCACAGCAACAGAAACCATACTAGGACAATATTGAAAAGGATCTTCTTCCAAAACAGATTCTAAAGAGAGATACAATTTCATTTCAATTTATTTATTTGTCTATATATTTATTTATTGTTTTTTTTGAGACAGGGTTTCCTTATAGCTTTGGAATTAGCTTTTGTAGACCAGGCTGACCTTGAACTCACAGAGATCTGCCCATCTCTGCCTCCAAAGTGCTGGGATTAAAGGCACGCACCACAATCCTTATCCTTAAAAATTAGAATAATAATGTGAGAAGACAAAGTGTTTTATGATAACAAAAATAGCTTTATATAATGTACATTAGGGTGATAAAAAGGCACAGTGAGTAATGGTGCTTTGTCACCAAACATGTTAACCTGAGTTCAGTCCATGAAACTCACTTGGTGGAAGGAGAGCAATGACTCCCATAAGTTGTTCTCAGACTACTACAGGTGTGTCTCAAGATTCAAGCTCAATTGCATGCATACCTACACCCCCCCAACACACATTAATTTTGTAAAAAGCATAAAAATGGAAGGGGCTGAAGTGATGACACATTAGATAAGAGCTCTGGCTGTTCTTCCCATACCCTCAGCCCAGTTTCTGTCAGACAGAAGCCATTCCTGATATAAGATGCTCTTCTCTCTCACTTATGAATTTATAATACATTTCTCTCAAAAACTTATCCTCTGATTGAAAGGAACTTGAAAGCAACTGCATCGGGGCAGCTTTGATGGCCAATAAGTTTGTGGTAATCTAGCTCCCCAAGAGCTATTCTTCCTTCATTCTCAAAGAAATCCAGTGTTCCATTATTTTTTCTGGTGCATTGGACTGGGAAAGCTGAGGAGATGGGGGCAAACTTTCTAGTGGACCCATACTTCATACAAGATATTTACAGGCAGGCATCCTGGCCATGCTTAATTTCCAGGGCAGCTGCAGACCTGCCAAACAAGATAGCCACATGACAAAGGCCAGGAGGTATGACTCCTTCCCCTTTATTATGATGAAGATTGCCTGGGAAGAAGTGTTGATTCCAAAAGCTGGTGAATTAAGTTGTAGGTGTTTTCGGTAGCCCTGTGTCCCCCGGAAAAGGAATATTAATGAGTATTCCACCTTGTTTTACCAGGGAGATAAGAGGTGTTTTGTATAATAAACATGGGTAGATCTTCAGGAATGGATGAAGCCTGAGATGCTCTTTCGAGATGACTGTGTGAACTGTGTTTCGTTATTCCATGTGCCTCTGTATCAATACACTTAGGATAAAGTAATAGTTTCTATGTTGGGGCCATGGACCCTGACAGTTTTCTTGCTTTAGCTTTCCCTGATTTTCCATCATGGTGTGTTTCCCAGCTATGAGCAGAAGGCAGGATCTGCTCTATCTACTTCCTCTTCCGTGTTCCTCACAGTATTGAACCCAAATTGCTGGCTTCTGGGAAGGTGGGTGCAGCAAGATGCCGAAAATGCCACTTCCTCAGGAAAGGAAAGTCTGTCATTTATAGGTAGCATAACCTAACACAAGTCAAGGCTGTACAAGGCTCCTAGGATTTCTCTCTTGGGGTGGTGGCAGGATGTGGAATACACATTTAAGGCCTCCCTTTTTTGGTTATCTTTCCACATGCCCAAGGATGATGGTCCGGTGATGAAGGTCAAATAGTGCTAAGTTTAACTCCTCGCCTTCTTTCTCTGGGTACAATACTCCATCTTTTTTTTTCTCTTTTCACTGTTGTTCCCTCAGAGAACCAGGAAGAATTCAGTTGTTTTGAGGGAATGGAAGAGATCAAATAGAGCAGCTTGGCTGGGATTGGCCTACAGGCCCTGGCAAAACTGAGGGCACCAGCAATGCCTTAGTGCACCTGGTCCCTAGACAGAGATAGCTGCTTTTCTAAACTGGTGAAAGGGCCTCCCAAGGCTACCGAGGTTGTAAAACAGGCTGAACTCTTTTTAGCAACTTTGTTTCAAAGGCTCTTGAATTCCTGCTAACACAGAGGGCCAGAGAGCTTTCTGATCTCTGGCATAAGGCAACTTTCTCCTTCCCAGTTTCACTGTGTACTCCCAAAGCAACAACGACACTTGTTGACAATTCCCCATTCTTTTGCTTCTTTCATGGGTTCCTTTCCCTGCAACAGCTTGTACCTAGGAGCTCAACTGAGATCAAAGCATGATCCAGATGGCATTGTTTTGGGCTACAATCGGTGGTAAAATGTATGGACTCCTCTCTCCTTGAATGAAGTCCACTCAGTTCTTTCCTCCTTTATGTTTCCTTGCTATGTTATTTCAGGCCTACATGCCTAGGCCACATGTAGTATCTCTTGTTCTAGCCATGCTCATATAACTTAGGTAGTTTTTGTTTTTTTAAATGAGAAGGTAGTCAATGACTGAAACCAGAATGCTTTCAAAAACAACAACAACAACAACAAATTGATGCCTTAAATCAAGTGCCTTAAAGGCAAACCAAAAATATATCTACAATAGGATCCTAATTAACCTGTTCAAAGGAGGCAGGAGCAAGGCCTAGAAACACTTGTCCAAATTTGCCTGAGGATATAATGCTAGAGGATTTGGACAAGGGGTACATGTTTCTGGCATCTTACTCTCATCAAAGTGACTCTTCCAGTAAAAAGTGGATCATTCTAGGGTTCTCCACATTGGCCATGGAAACTGTTGATCCAGAAATATAGCTCTTCCCTTAAATATTTATTCTGGAGTGAACTATCACAGACCATGTCCTGGGAACACAGATTTAGGTAACTGTAAATTTTATGCCCCAATATGGTTACAGTTTGATGAAGTTTTTATAGTAACAGAACAAAGAAAGTCATAAGTCAGGGTATGATTCTTCTGCATTAGTGGAAACATTAGAGAGACAGGATAAAGAAAAGCCGCAGAAAATCTGTTATAGGCCTCCGATACTGCCGGATGGAATTCTTAGGCTTTTGGCTGGTGAGCTCTAGAAGTCTATTTGTACATTCCAAAGGATTTATCTAATGGTCACAAAGATGTTAGGTCAGGTACAGATGAGGGTAATTACCGGCTCCAAAGAGGACTGCAGCTGGCCCAAGATGATTTGGTAGTGGACTTGTAACATTGCAAACTCTCTACAATGACTGCAGTTCTAATTAGCCAATAAGCTTGTGGAAGCTTCAGCGAAAGGTAGGTTCTTTCAGGAAATTTAGTTTTTGAGGTAGCTCAATATATCTCTCTGGCTCTTGTTGACCTTGCTGTATAGCCCAGGCTGACCTGGAACTCACAGAGATCCACCCACCTCTGCTTTCTGAGTGCTGGGATTAAGGACCTGCTCCCTCTTTCCCTCACCCTGAACTTTTGTTCGTTACTGACAGCTTGTGGAAGTCAGTTCTTTTCTTCTACCACATGGATTCCAGAGACTGAACCCTGATCATCAGTCTTGGCAATTAACTTTTTTCTATGTGATAATTTTGACTTATGTGTTAAATGTTTTTTTTTATGTTCTTCAAGTAAATAGACATCATAGTGCAAAGCTTGGAAGCAGAGTTTAGCAAGCGCATGTCTTCTACACTATCGTTGCTAATGTACTCATATGTTTCAAGTTGGACCATGACTATCTCTAACTGTCCATAAGATTCTAACCATGACTACATTTTGTTTTGAGCCTTCACTGAATAAGGCCAGCCTAGGTCCTCAAGACTGGGCTGGTGGGAAGACATCCACGGCCTGCCCCAAGAGCAGTATGTGGTGGAGAAATGGAAGAGAAGGAGAAGTGGAATGGTTCATGTGCTGTGAAAAGAGGCAGAATGGAAGAAATGAAGTTGGTGAGGAATAGGCTGAGGTAGGAGGCCTGCTTGGCACCCAGGACCATGGTGATATCCAAGCCCAGGCTGCTGCCGAAAGCCATATCTGGGCCCATCGTCCAACCACAGCCAGGGTCTATGTAGCCATCTATGGCCCATGTTGCCACAAAAAGTCACAAGGATGCCCAGTGTCTGGGCTGCCACCAGTGGCCATGTAGGTGTCTAAGAACTGTGCCACTGCTGGAGCCATGCTGAACTGAGTAGCCTGTGCTGCCACCCAGGGCCATGGTGTCATCTAGGCTTGAGCTGCTGTGAGGGCCAAGTCTGGGTCCGTGGCCTACAGCAGCCAGAGTCTGATTAGCCACCATGATGCTGTCCAGTGGCATGTTGCATCCAGGACCATACAGATCTAAGTGACATGTACTGCTATTCAGTGCCATGGTGACATCTGGGCCAGGGCTGCAGCTGGGGACCATGTCTGGCCTTGGCCCTAGTGCAGTCAGGGTCTGTGTTAATGTCCATGATGCCTGTTGCCATGATGGCCACATGGATTCCTGGGATCTGAACCACCACCTAGAGCTATGTTGGTGTCCAAGGGCTGTGCTACCACTGTGGCCATGCTGAACTGTGTGGTGTGTGCTTCTTCCTGGGGCCATGGTGATATCCAGACCTGGGCTGCTGCCAAGGACCATGTCTGGATCCATGGTCCTACTGCAGCCAGGGTCTATAATGAAGTCCATGTCTCATGTTGCCACCGAGGGCCATGTGGATACCCAAGGTCAGGTCAGTAACCCGAGTCTATGTTGGAGTCTGAGGGCCATGTGTAACTGGGGACATGCAGATCTCAGTGGCCTGCACTGCCACCTGATCTCATGGTGACATCAGGGCCAGAACTGCAGCTAAATGTCATATCTGGATCTGTGGCCCTACTGTAGCCAGGGTCTGTATTGAGGACTGGGGTTCCTATTACTATTGAAGGCCACATGGATGCCTGAGCTATGGGGCCATGTTAGTGTCCAAGGGCCACACTGTCACTGGAGCTGTGACAATCTGAATGGCCTGCACTGCCACTTGGAGCTATGGTGGCACCCAGATTTGGTTGCTGCCAAGGACCATGTCTGGGTCCGTGGTTTCACCATAGCTGTGGTCTGTGTTATTACCAAAGGTTACATGGAACTTTACATGGATTGGAGTCATAACCTGTGACCTTGTTGGTGTCCAGGGCTGTGCCACCACTAGAACTATCCTGATCTGAGTGCCCTATGCTTAAAACCAGAGCCAGGATGTCATCCAGGCTCAAGCTGCTGCCAAGTTCCATGTCTGGGACTATGGTCCTGCTGCAGCTGGGGTCTGTGTTGATGTCTGTGGCCTGTGTCACCTCAGAGGGGCATGGAAACCATGCATGATGAAATCACAGGCCATGCTGAGCCGGACCTGGCCTTTACTGGCACTAGGAAAGCTGACGGTGACCCTTGCTGGATTCTGCAGTAAGAGAGCTAGTCCTGCCCCTCATGGGAGAGCTGGGCCCCCTGCACTTGGGAGAGATGGCCTCATACCTCACCATGGGCTGAGGAGAGTTGGCCTTATGACATGAGCATAGGGGAGCTGGTTTCTTCCCTCACCTGGGGGCAGGGGGCAGCCCTGGTTGCCTGGACTGACGAATTCAACTACCAACTAGGTCCACAGCTGGGCCTGGGGTTGGCCCACTCTAACATCTATGCCATCCAGGACCTGCTGGAACTCCTGAGGGGACTGGTCCTGTGGAATGATATCTGCAAGATCTCCACGACTCTAGTGGCTGCGGGATATCCGACAGGAGTTTCAGTGAGGGTTCAGTGATGACCAGAAACCAGAGACCTTGAGCCATAACAATGACTCATTGCAATGAACAGTTACAAGTAAAGCTGATTGGACATGGTGTATACTGTGTGACACACCACAGCTCCCAATGCCACCAGGAGGAACCAAGAGGTGTTTGGGGTGGTGGGTAAGATGGAAGAGTGAAGAGGTTTTTCCTTTGTTTTGATTTGATTTTTTAAAACAATTTAGTTTGGGGGGCTGCTGCAGGAGACTGGCAAGGATATGGGGGGACTGGGGGGAGGTGAGCAGAACTGGGGTGCATGATGTGAGATTTTCAAAGATCAAATAAAGAAATGGTGCTAGTTGTGCTTTATAGTCTTGAAAAGTGTTGCAATGCCTGTCTCTTGAGATTCTGCACAAGGACAGCTTCTAACATAAGAACTTGAGCAGTAGCTTCTGCAAACAGGAAGAACAAACCTGGGAATATACTCCAGCTGTGGTAACCCTAAGGCCCTCCTGCTCCATAACTCTTAGCTGTTTGGATTTGACAGTAAAAGGGTCTTTTTTGACATCAAATGCTTAATGTCTATTCCTCTCCACCAACATTAGATCAGCTCAGATTATCTGGAAGAGATCTCTTCCTGATGACCAGAGATGGTTTGAATCAAACCACCTGATGACTGAACAGGGTGTCTTCAGGGAAAATGTTCAGTTTTCACGTATAAAATGTCCAATGAAATATTTTTGACATTTGTGCTATTTTTAGTAAATCCTGTTCAGATGAATTATATGCTACTTCAACACACCTGCTATGTAAGACACTAATCTATATCTACTTTCCTTTACTGCATAAGTATCATATATGTGTGTGTTTCACTCTTGCAAAACAGAAAATTAGTCTGTGCATTATCTCTAAAATTTCAAATTGAAATTATAATGGGCATTGTGATGATTGTCTGTAATCTAAGCATTTAGGAGGCAGAAGCAGGAAATCACAAATTTGAAGCCAGCCTGACCTTCACTCAGCAACTAAAAGTGAGGGGTTATAGAGAAATGTGGTTTGTTTGTTCGCTTTTTAATTCAAGATTACCCAACACTACCTAAATGTCTAGTAATCTTGGCTCCTACTTCTATCCTGCTTATGGTTTTTATTTACGGTATAGACCCTTTCCTTTGAATATCAGACTATCAAAACAGTGAACCCCCAAATTAAAATTTCTTCAGGAATTTTGTGCTGGGGAATAAGGAAGACTGAGGCACTGGTACCAGTCAGAAGAATAACTTGTCTCCCAGAAAAGATTTCACACAATTCTGTAAACTTATCAGACAACCTATCACTACAGACAGATTGGAAACAATGACGGATTAATGATGGGCAGGACCACACCTTGACCAGGACAGCTGAATTATGTGCAGTTTTTGCTCTCTACTTAAACCTCAATCTCATATCAGTCCACCAATGACAGGCTTGAGGGCTCCTCTTCTCAATGTGGTCACATCATATGAGTCTCCTTCCTCTTTTTTTTTATGATGACATGTCTATTTCACTGGTATATTGGGAACAGATGGTCCCTCAAAACTCTACCTACACTACTCTTTGAAACAAACTAAAAGACAGAAATTGTTCTAAGAGACTAATTTAAGATCAGTCTGGAGAAAAACTAAGGAAATTTTTCTGTTTCAAAGCCTCCAACCTCTAATTTTATAAGATTCCCAGGGATTTTGCTAGGACAGTGGGTAGAAAATACCAGTTTAATCTTGTGCCATGAGGAGTTACAATCTTTTCTAATTTCTGACCTTCAAACATTTCCAGGGTACAAAATGTCTTCGTTTTTCTTGAAGATTATGCTCAAGTCAGACATGCTGTTAAAACACACTCTTTTGCAAGTCTACTCCTCTCAGGTATGGGGGTAGAGACACCCACAGATGCTTCTGTTTAGAAATTAGATTGCCACCTGAAGATGACCAATCACTAGCAGAGTAGAGGGAGTAAGGCAGAAGTAACACATCCCTTTATTTCCCTACTCTGTCTACATTGCACAGAACAAGTAGCAAAACCATTTCTTATTTCAGGCAAAGCACCATTTACATTGTTTTCTTATTTCTTCCACTATTTCTAAACATTAGCTAAATGGCATTAATGCATAGTTTACTCTTTTTTAGCATATGCTCTACTGTCAAGTTTCCATTCCATATGTACTGTGGATGGCCAGCTCTTATATTTTATCTCTTCCGGCTGCATCCTCTTGAGAGGGGGCAATGAAGTTTTTTTGTTTTGTTTTGTTTTTCAGAATGAAAGCTTTGACATGACAGAGCCCTGTGCATGGTTGCTAATTTAGAGGTCTCCTTGTGCAAACTCTTTACACATACTATAATATTCTTAAACCTCAGGTAGGTTCTTATCATCTTCTGAAGCGTTGAGCCTAATACTAAAACTCTTTTCAAGGCGGATCTAATACCTGTGATATCTGAAAGAGTGTATTTAGCACTTTAGGTGGGGGTAAGGTGATTGGAGAAAAATATTTAATCCTTACTTAATCTTCAGAATTGTGTTTGTAACGGCCTGAAAATGGGTGCTAGAAGAAATAGTAGCATATCTGTGGATTCACCATGGTCATACACAGGTGCTTGAAACTAGTTAACGAGATCTGAGGAAACATGTGTATAATTAAAGATCTGGTGAAACGTGAGGTTTTTGTTTGATATACAGCCACATTAAGCCTTTCCTTCTAGTCCATCTCCATTCTTTTTTTGACCTGAAGGACAACTCTCTACCAGGACCCACAGTCACCACACTAGCTAGGAATCACGTAGGTGACCTTTATCCTCCATCCTGTCCTCCATTCTGATCTCTCCAGACTTGCTTTTAGCTCTGCTGCAGCCTGCCTGCAGAACCCCCTCGGGCCAACCACTCCGACCCCTGAGGGATTTGGTCTCTTTGTGCAGACCCAGGGTCCCACTAGTTCTTCCCCAACTGTCCCTATTGCCCTTCTAACTCATCTCCATTTTTTATGGTCTCCCACTTACTGAAAGAATAGTTTGCTATGAAGGACCCTAGAGCCACCATACTAGGCAAGAGTGCAGAACTGACCCCACAGGCACCACTCTTGGCTGGGATTCAGGGACTTCACCGCCACCACATGTGTCTAGAAGGACTCAGAGCAGACAAAAGCAAGCAACTAACAGAAAACATACCTAACAAAGACAAGATTAGACATCTACACCAAGAAATACTTCAAACATCATGACTCCAGACACCTGGATCCATATAAACAACCAAGGCAAAAAATGCCTGCTCTAAAAGCCAATAGCCCTGAGAAAAGCAATTTAGCTGAAAGAGAAGACAGGGATTTCAAATTACAAATTATGAATATGTTAAAGGACATTAAAGAGGATATGAATAAATGCCTTAATGAAGACCATGAGAGCGCAAACTAACAGTTGAATGGGGTAATAAAACCTACTCAAGAAATGAAAATAGACTTTACCAAGGAAATAGAATCATTAAAGAAAACCCAAGCTGATATAAAATGTGTAAAATGAAGATAAAAATTCAGTATGTCAAACAAAAACCTCAGAGGAACATCTCACTAATAGATTAAAAAACATGAAGGGAAATATCTGCTTTGTCTTGAAGACAAAATAGCTGAGATACATAAACCAAGTCAAGGGAAATGTAAGATCTAAAAAAAATACAATCACAAACCATCAAGGAAATCTGGGACACTGTGAAAAGACCAAACCTATGAATGATAGTTATGGAGAAAGAAGAATAAGCACAGGTCAAAGGCACAGAAAATAATTTTAATAAAATCATAGAAGAAAATTTCCCCATTCTAAAGAAAGAGATTCCTATAAAGGTACAAGAGGCCTACAAAACAACAAATAGACAAAATAACAAGATAATCTTCCCATGACATGCAATAACCAAACCATTAAAGGTACAGATGGAAGAAAGTATATTAAAAACTGCAAGGGGAAAAGACCAAGTCACATATAAAGGCAGATCCATTAAAATAAACACCTGCTTCTCGATGGAGACTCTTAACGCCAGAACAGCCTAGATGGAAATTCTCCAAGTGACACCATACTATTTAACCCAACAGAATTATCAATCAAAATCTCTTGAGAAAAAACATATTTCATAATTAAAAGCAAATATTAGAAGATTCTGTGCACCAATCCAGCTCTACAAAGGGTACTAGAAGGAAAATACAACCCACAGTAAACACCATCCTAAGCAGAGAGAAAAACACAGCTATTCCACTAAAATGAGGAACAAGCTTGTTCTGTAGCCTGTCCGGGAACTCGTTTGTAGCCCAGGCTGGCCTCAAACTCACAGTGATGGGGTTAAAGGCACACAACATCACCAGCTGGCCTCTACCTGAAGTCTTAACTAGAGCAATAAGACAACTGAAGGAGACCAAGGAGATTCAAAGAGGAAATGAAAACTCAAAGCAGCCTTATTTGTAGAGCATATGATTTTATACATAAAAGAATACAAGATTCCATTAGGAACTTTCTTCAGTTGGTTAGCACCTGCAGCAAAACAGCAGTTTATAAAATTAGCACACACACACACACACACACACACACACAGAGAGAGAGAGAGAGAGAGAGAGAGAGAGAGTAGTAGCCTCCAGAAAACATTACCTTTCACAACAATCTTGGGGCAACATTATCCAATTAAGTGAAAGAGTAACATAATAAAATCTCTTTAAGACAGTGAAGAAAGAAGTTGAAAAAAACACCAGAAGATGGAGAGATTTCCCATGCATTGTTAGTATTAATATAATAAAAATG
>PVIU01032363.1:0-13636 GCA_004026605.1 Ondatra zibethicus
TGCTCTGACAAGTTAAAGGACAGAATAACTTGTCTTTCATCTCTAAGATCAGTGTACTCCTTTGTAAAATTTGTCATACATAATAAATGTTGACTGAAGGAGCAAATGGTCCCCTTTACATACCTAACACTATCACTCTTGGCAAGCTGATCTCTCTGAATCAAATCATGTTAAGGTGATGATTAAGTTACTCACATTAAACCCTCTTTGGACTTAATGTACCTAGCATATGTCAGCATCCTGTGGTAAATGTGATTTCCAGTCAGTTCAATGTATTTGAATTCCAAACATCAGTCACCAGAGGCTGTAATGTTGTACCAAGATCTGGCCATTTTAAGCTATTTATCCAGCAGAACCTTTGAGTAACTGACTTGGGGTGTTAACACTTGAGTTCTCTTGTGTTTTTTAATACTGATCTGAAGTGACCCCTCTCCCATAATGTCCCCTGATCCTTAGATGCAGGGATTGTATCGAGGATGAATCAGCTGTGCTTGGGCAGCCCCAGTCATTTGGTACCTGAGCTTTGGCCAGTTGTGGATTTCAGTGATGCTCTTTTTTAAAAATTTAAGCATTTTTATATGTATAAAAGGAATCACCTTTGATGAAGTATGAAAGGTACAGTGATCTGTGAATATAAGGACAGGTATTTGGAATACATTTTGGAATTCTACTGGTTCAGGAATATGATGGTAGCAAACATTCCTACCAGGTCCTCCGCAGCTGTGGATAGCTGGCTATGTTTACAGTAGCAGGCTTGAATTCCTTCCTAATGAGCAGCCTCAATTTCAATCAGACATCTATCTCATTTTTCTTTCCTTTCTCCATAATGAGTATCAGAAAAACACTTAGGAAAGGAAAATTAAAAGAAACCAGTATAATTTTAAGGAATTCATGGACCAAAGATAAATTTTGATTTAATTCTAACTAGATAGTCAATGGCATTGAGTCTTTTGTGCCATGTGTATTTGTTTGTATGTGTGTGCATGAATACATAAGTGTTCATTTCATGGTATTTCATGAAAAACCTCAACAAACTAAACAGGAGAAAATATACTAAGTATGTTTCCAATATGTCTAGTAAATGAAGTGAATGAAAGAAAATTCCTGAGAGATTTAATCTTCAGTTACTATGAGCATATTTGTCTTAAAGCTATACCTTTTGTTTTCTAGACGGTGTGGATTAATGAATGACATTAGGTGTATCTAATATCATAAATGTACACTACATTTCAAATAATAGAAAGTAATACCATGCCAAAGTGCTTTGTGTCTGTGGTGATAAGAGATGCACCACAAATGGCCATTGTTTATATGATGCTTAGAAAGGACTTGCTAGTTGGTAAAAGGGTCCACAGATATTCAACAATGTCCCCTGTTACTCTGCTGTGAGCAGTGAGTGCTGAGAGATAAGTCAGTGTCCTCATTCTGGATACAGCATCAAGCAGGGTATACATTACATTAAGAATATGTCATACGTCTATCAGTGTGGTCCTCAAATTGGAACAGACATTAATTGGCCACTCCCACGAGTTCTGTCCCTTCTGTACCCCAGCACATCTTGCAGGCAAGACAGATTGTAGATCAAAGGTATTGTGGCTGGTTTGATGCTCCTGTCCCATTGCTGGAAGCATTGCCTGGTAATAGAAGATGTCCAGTTCAGGCTCTATATCTCCCATTACTCAAAGGCTTCAATAGAATCACTCTGAGAGTTTCCAGCAAGTTTCCACTGCACTAGGTTTCTTAATCACCCCTGAAATGCTCTATATTTCCAGTAATCTCTTGTAGTACTCTTCTGTCCATCCTAACCTCTCATATCCCCATCTGCTCCCCATCTTATCTTGATGCCTGTCCACCCACAAAATCTATTCTATTTCCTCTTCCCAGGAAAATCTATGCATCCTTGTAACTTTTTCCTCTGTAAGTCTATGGATTGTAGCAAGACTATCCTTGATATGTCTAATATTGTCTGAATGGCCAGGTGCCTGAGGCAGAACAATGCACAGACCCAGGGTAGAACAAAGAATGACTGGCATAAAAGGCACATAGATAGGTAGATAGATAGATAGATAGATAGATAGATAGATAGATAGATAGATAGATAGATAGATGGATGGATGGATAGATAGATAGATCGATCGATCGATAGATAGATAGATATAGAAGGAGGGATGGAGGGAGAGAAGGAAGAAAACAGGGAGACAGGAAGAAAGGGAGGGGGAAGATCAATGAAAGGGTTGCTAACAATATCCTGATATATTCATATAGCAGGACCTACTTCAATTGTCATCAGAGGCATCATCCAGCAACTGATGGGAGCAGATACAGAGATCCATACCCAAACACTAGGTAGATCCAGGGGAACCCTGGGAAGAGGGGGAGGAAGGACTACAGAAGCTAGAGTAATCAAGGGCACCATGAGAACTGATCCCACAGAATCAACTAAGCAGGGCTCATGGGGCTCACAGTGACTGAAGTAACAAACACTGTATGGGTCTGAGCCAGGTCCTATGCATATATGTTATAGATGTGCAGCTTGGTATTTTGTAGGACTCCTAACAGTGGGACTGAGTGGGAATGGAAGGGTGTCTTAGACTCTTTTTCCTGTGCCTGAAATCCTTTTTCTCCTTTTGGGTTGCATCGTCTAGCCTTTAAAGCAGGGTTTGTGTCTGGCCTTATTGAAACTTGTCATGCCATGTTTGGTTAATATTTGTGGGAGTCTTGCTTTTTTTCCAAAAGAAAGTGAAGGAGGAGTGGGTTTGGGAAAGGGGGGAGATGAGGGGAGGAACTGGGAGGAGTGGAAAGAGGGGAAACTGTGTCTGGGATGAAATGTCTGAGAGAAGAAAAAGTAAATAAATTTAAATAAAAAAGTTATACCATTATAACTTACAAAGAAAATCTAGACTGGGATTGCGGGAAGCAGAGAGCACTGTGCTTTTGTCCTGAGTAAAACCTGATAATAATGAAAACAGATAGATGTCTTCTATGATTCAAAAACACGCTATATACTTAAATACCAAACATTCAAGAAGTCAGGCAGTGGAAAGAGGACTTAGTTGTATCATGTTTGACATACAAATATGAGCTCCTGAATTTGATTCCTAGAATCCATATTTATATAAACAAAAAGCCAGTCAGCATGATATGTGTTTTTAATCCTAGTTCTGGGGAAGTAGAGACAAAAGTAACACTAGGACAAGAACCAGGTTTACTGAGAAAGCTCATATCAGAAAATAAAATGGAGAATAACTAAGGAACACACCAAGCATTGAATTCTGGCCTACACTCACACACACACACACACACAGACACACACACAGAGGGAGAGAGAGAGACAGAGACAGAGAGAGAGAAATGTATTCATGTGCACACACATATGCACACATTCACATATACCAAAATAATTAAAAACTTGTCTTTATTCCATTCAACTGATGTTTAGGCTCCTGTCACTGTAATATAACATCCTGTCAAAGAGTTAGATAGGAGAGAAGGAGTGTATTCTGGCCAACAGATTCAGCGCTACATCCTACCATGAGACACAATGCAACAACAGACAGAAAAGCCATGGTGGCAGTAGCAGGAGGTTTTCAGGTCACATCATGTCTTAACTTAGGAAGCAGAGAGTGAAAAGGAATATGGCTCCATTATGAAGCCTCAAGGCCAGTCCCTAAATGAACCACGCCCTTCAAGAAGACCCTCCCTCCTAAAGGTTACCTTATTTTCCCAATCAGCACCATTACCTGGAGAGCAGTGTTCAAACACATGAACTTACAGGGAACATTTTACATTCCAAGTATAATAATGCCAGTCTCTAAACACATTTTCCAATTTTTGTCATGGCATCAAAAGTTTAAGGTCAGATATAAAATATAATACTATTTTTGTGGTGTTAGGCTCTATGTCATCAACAACGAAAACAACCCCCTTAAAATAGATTAATAAAATGATGGAAGAGAAAAGCTGACAGGTTACCAGGGACTATCTCCACTCACTCTGCAGTCTGGTATTATTTAGAAAATTGCAACCTATGCAGTGTTTCAAATATATTAATATTTTGTCATGTACTCAGCAAATTCAATGCTAAAATCCACTTCTATATTTTCTATTTTTGAATAATATATAAATAAAAATATTCCTTTTAATTTTAGTACTGGATAGGTGACTCTGGCTAAAGAATAAACTGCTCTTAAAGAGGATATAAATTATGTTCCCATTGCCCAAGTTGGGAGGCTCAGAATCATCTGCGACTCCAGCTACAGAGGGATCTGATGCTTCTGGCTACTGCATATACCTGCACTCATTTGCACATACCAACATATAGACTCTCACACATAACTTTAATATTTTACCTTTAAATAATCAAGACATATACACTGTATATTTTTCCATTTTTCATTCGGTCTCCTCCTTTTCCTTTCCCTCTTCTCTTTATACTCTTCTGTTGCTGCAGACAATTTCACTTCCACTTTCATTTGTGTGTGTGTGTGTGTGTGTGTGTGTATACTTGAATTTGTGTAACTATGCAAACTCTAGTAATCACAATTGAGAGACGGGCCTAGAGAGATGGCTTAGGAATTAAGCATTCTTGCTGATCTTCCAGAGGATCCAAGTTTAGTTCTCAGCACCGATTTTGAGTGACTCACAACAACATGTTTTGCCCTCTTCTGGCCTCTGAATGTGCCTGTATATATAATTGCATATAAAGAAACTTATAACTAAAAATAAACATTTGTAAAAGATATACAAAAAATATATTCATTTTTTATGATTGACTTGCTTTATTTAATGTAATTCTTCTCAGTTGCATTCACTTCAGTAAAAATTATGAGTTCATTCTTCTCATGATAAAAACATTCATATATATATATATATCATATTGAAAATTTCCTTAAATGTCAATTTATTTAGTAAAATCTTTTGTTTTTTAGTAAATGTCCTTCACTGTGAATTCCACCATTTAAACTGGGATTTTTAATGAATGGATATAATATAAATACACAGTGATGGTAGATGTCAAAGGCTGAGATCAAGTAGGCAGATAATAAATTATAGGATATTTGGCAGAACAGCACTTCAAGGTATTAATATCAACAGTATTTCAATCATGAATTTCTTCCGGTGCTCTGGGAGTTTTCCTTTACAACCAAGAAATCTGAGAAGTAACTAGCCACTGGTTTAGAAACAAGGTTCATAGAAATGCAAGGACTTTATGTTTACTTCAGCATCATTTTTAAGCAAGTGGTCAAATTTGTTACTGAATCCTGAGTATACAACTTGAGAGAAAGACAGGCTTTTTAAACCATGTGATGAAATATGAAAAAAATCAGAAAAAGAACAAGGAGACCTCACAAACAATTACTGCTGAAGAGACAGGTGGCCCTCTAACTCACTGGCCGTGCCAAAGATTGTGCCCCACATTCTTGGCTCCTGGTGTTTCTTCTGGATGCTTGGATGCTGAATGTGCTGAGTAATAGTAGCCAGACCTGCTGGATATGTGGCCTAAGAAAGTGAGATTGCTTCATTAGCCAACACATATCACCTGGGAAATACCAACATTTAAGAACTAAAGACACCTTGTTCTGCTTTAGAACAAAAAATTAAGCTGGACTACCAGGAAAATCACATGCAAAGGTACTATATGTGAAAGAGAATGAACATAAATGTCTACTTACCCTTCATAAGGAAAGAGAAACAAACCAAAAGAATTATTATAGTAAGGTCTAACGTGGCAAACCAATAAATTTATTGGAATTACATGCAGGAATATGAGTAAAGGGTCACCTATACTATCAGGGACAACTCAAAAGCAGTTGCATCACCAAAGAGCCAGGGCATTAGGGTGATGACAGACTAGAGATGCTCCCTGCATGACTTGAACAGAGCACTGCATGATAGTCTCCCCTAATAGTTGTTACTGCTTCTACAACACTGGAGAGGGACTTTGTACATATTATTAGCTTCAAAGCCTTTCTGTGCCTTGTGTTGTTTACTTTCTGAGTCTCGTGTACTTTTGTTCTTCCTGTGAACTTAGAAATTCCCCAACAAGGAGGAACCTACCTCCCTTGATGACAGACTGTTTGACCTTGAAAAAATGGCTACACAACAGATCTGCTCATTCTAGCCAAAGTCAGAGTGGGTCACTTGCTGAAGGCCTGGCTGGAGTACAGGATGAACCTACCACCATTCCTGCTCAGCAACCCGGAGACACAAGGGCCTTTTCAAGTTTCTCCAGTGGCCCAATAATCAGAAATTAGTTTTCTCATTTCTCAAGCTTTTTAGTAGGAACAAAGATTATTAGCCAAAGGAATAAGTTCCTCTATTGTTTTATATTAACTTGCTGCTTTCAAACTGCTGCTTTTCAACCAGATTTAATTTTTAAGTGATTTATTGCAAGTCATAAGATTTTTTTCACATGATTGTTAGACTATGAAAAAATATATTTTATAAATGGAGAACAAAATGCCAAAGAGGATCTCTCTCTCTCTCTCTCTCTCTCTCTCTCTCTCTCTCTCCCTGTCTCTGTGTGTGTGTGCCTGTGTATGTTTGGTGTACTTAAACATGCATAAACAGAAATAGGAATGGAAATTATGTCAAATGTTAATATTTAGTATATGTTATGAAACTATAAAGTGGCGACAAGAGGAAAGAAAGATATTGAGGAAGAAGAGATGGATACAGGATGTCTGGAAATTGGAATTGGAAAGGGGATGAGTGCAGATGGGAGAGAGGACTTTGTGGAGGGGATCTACATAATCAGGATATGGGTATTAGTTACTTTGTTTCTGTGATGAAATAATATGATCAAATAAACTTAAGGAAGAATTTCATTTGGTTTGTGGTTCTAGAGAGTTATATGCCCATAAAATGGGGTAGGCATGGCGACAGAAGCAAGAAGCTGAGGAACTACCTTAATTGCTTAATTGTACACACAGGAAGTAGAGACTGAATTGCAATTGCAAACTTTCAATGTCCACTGTCATGATGTAATCCAGCAGAGTTCTCTCCATTTTTAAAGTTTTATAACCTCTCAAAAGTGTTAAAAAATATATGAGTGTATGGGGGAGACATTACATTTCCAAATATCATAATATGTATAAAACTGGAACAATGAAACTTATTACTTTGTATTCTAATTAATGATCAAACAATCAAAAGAGAAATCTACAAAAAGATAAAGCTTCAGGAAGGCCACTAGAAGCTTTCTTAGGGATGCGAACCTAGGTGAAGGGAAAGGAGGGAAAGAAGGAGAAGACTGGAGATTGCCCCTGCTTGCCCTGTGCTCGAACACATTTTCTTTCATTTTATCTACTATGTGGGTCCACATGAATTCTACATAAAAACTTTTTATATTTAATCTATCTTAAAAATAAAGTAATGTGTAAACTTATTTTATCCATCAGAGAGGCCTGCCAAAATGTAAGAAAATGTTTTTCTTCAGATTGTTCCATAAAATGGGAATGATGAGAGTCTGACAAATTATCCTAGGATAATTTAATGGACAAAATGAAATAATGTGTTCAAATTTGTTTTGAAAAGGTTAAAAGCCTTTATTAATGTGTGAGATTGTTTACTCCATTTCCTCTGCCCACTCTGCATCCCGGAGTGCTTTTACTTGTTAGCTCAGAATTACTTATGGCAATGCTGTCTAAGTGTTTGGTACTTACTGGAATAATAGAAAAGATTATAGTTTTCCAAATGCAATGCATCACATTTGGCAAATATATTTTCAAATTTATTCTTTGGCAATTTTATGTGCATATACAATGTTTAGATCATATTTGCCCCTCTTCCTAGGACTTCATCCATATCCCTTTTCCAACCCCATATTGTCTTCCTTCTCATTTTTTTAAACAGGTCACTGAAGGTAGTTAGTGTTAGATTTATGCACATGGGTATAAGGCCATCCAGTGCTATGGTACGTGGGTGTAGGGCCATCCAGTGCTACAGCACATGAATATAGGGCCATCCACTGCTAAGCATCCACTGCTAAAGTGAGTATATGGCCATCCATTGCCAGAGCACATGGGTGTTGGGCCATCCATTATGACAGCACACGAGTATAATGCTGCTCACCACTAGAGCACTTCAGTGCTCTTGACACTTCTATCTACTAGGCAAGTGGACATATGGGTCTACTAGACCACTTAATAGGAATCATACCTGTGCAGGCTGGTTTATGTCAACTTGACAAAATCTAGAATAATTTTGAAAGAGAGAACCAACCTCAGTTAAGAAAATTTTCCCACTAGATTGGCTCATGCAAAACCTAAGGTGCATTTTCCTGCTAGGTAATTGATGACTGATGTGGTAGGGTCTATATTGCCATGGGTGATGCCAATCCTGGGTTAGTGTTCCTGGGTACTATAAGAAAGCAGACTGAGGAAAATCATGCTATAATCCACAGGCCCAGAGAAGTTAAGTAACAAAAAGGGCTCAAGGGTGGAATGTCTGGATCTCCCTTTGAAAGGGAAATAGAATAGATTTTTCAGGTAGACTGGGGGGTGGGTGGGAACAAAATGATTAAGGCAGCAGTGGGAGGAATGGAAGGAGAGAGTATGAATACTAGGAGAAGCAACTGGAATGAGGAGCTTTTGGGGAGCGATGTAGAAACCCAGTGAAATGAAATCTTCCTGGAATTTACCTGAATGACATTGTAAAGTATTCTAATAAAGTCTAGTGAAGCCTCCAGAACCAGCCATCTTTGATAAATAGGCAAGGCTTCTAGCACAGGGACTGAAGCATCAACCCACCCATAAAACCTTTGACCTACCATCTGTCTTGTTTGCAAGATGTGCTGAAGCAATGGTGACATAGATTTGTGGGAGTGACCAAACATAATTTGTCCAATTTGAGGCTCATGCCATGAGTTTGAGCCTAGATCTGCCTAGATCTGACATTGCATGGAAGTTGAAGAGCTAGAGGCCTGATAGCCCAGAGACCCAGAATAGATCAAAACATCACTAGCAAAAAGGGGTGGGGCAATGAAATGATTCCTAATTATAGATTAGTACCAGACTCAATTGTCATCAAAGAGGCATCACACAGCAAAAATGGGAGCAGATGCAGAGATCCATGACCAAACATTAGGTGGAGCCACCGGAGCCTTGCCAAAGAGGAAGTATGGGAGAAGCTAGAAGGGTTAAGGAGATCATGAGAACAGGGCCAATAGATTCAATTAAGCATGGCTCACGGGGCTCATGGGGACTGAAGCAAGAAATATGAACCCTGTATGGATCTGAACTAGGTCCTCTGCATATGTTATGATTATGTAGCTTGGTGTTCTTGTGGGACTGCCAGCAGTGGGAGTGCAGGTTTCTTTGATTCTTTTACCTTCTCTTGGGAGCTGTTTTCTTCTACTAATTTGCCTCATCCAACCTTGATATGAGGGTTTATGCCCAGTCTTATTGTAACTTTTGATGCCATGCTTTGTTGATATCCCTGAGACGCCTGCTCTATTTTTTCTTAAGGGAAATGAGGGAGGAGTGGATCTGTGAAAGAGGGAACTAGGGGGAGGAATTGGAAGGAGTGGAGGGAAGAGAAATATCATTGATATGTACTGTTTGAGAGAAGAATAAAAGTTAGAGAAAAAGAAAAGAAGAGAGACTTAGAAAATCATGATGAATAAGCCAATTAGCAGCACTTTTCTATGGCCTATGCTCTATGTAAAGGCCCCAGAAACTACCATCCGTAAATTGCAACTCAAGTAGTGGTGGCAACTTGTGAGGTCGTCTCCCAGCTCTGTTATGTGACTAGCTTGATTTCCCAGCTCCACTATGTGACTAATTTTGCTTGTGTTTTGTGATTGCAGCTGTAGCTGCTTACCAGCCACCCAGCTTAGTCAAACTCAAGCACTCCACATCAGGGAGAGACCCTGACTCAAAAAGTCAATAAATAAGAAGTGGGTGTTATCTGAGGAATGACATGAAATTGCCCTCTAACGTCTATCTGCGTGAACATGAAACTTCTCCAATACACACGTGAAAGAAAATTAGAAACATCCACCAGAAGAATGAAAAGTATTCAAATTAAAATCATTTCTGCTGCAGTTACTCTACTATGCTCTTTGGAACAAAAAATCAAAAATGAATTAATCTTTTAAATTGAAAATCTATTTATAAATAAATATATACTTAAGTAATTAATTGTAAGGGTATATATAAACATCCCAAATTGCATAACTAGAATGCTAACTAGGAAACTTTTTCAAGGCATTAATTTTATTCTTCTACTACCTGAATTCACATTTCATGATATAAGTAGGCACTATACATGAATATATGAAAGTTCTTTATGGTTTCTCCACAATACTCATTTAAACTAAGGAAAATTTGAGATATTTTGATCTATAAATAAATAGCTTCAGTGTAGTGCTTATAAAATAGAACATACCCCCAGCAAGCTAATGCTTATAAGAGAAGGTTCTACAACTTACCAATATTTTCCCCTAGGACTGTAGTTTAATGACCTGTCTAAATTACAGGTGATGCTGTGAATAATCCAGAAATTAGTCACCAGTTTTGGGAATACCAAGCTGAAGTGAGACAGCTAACGTAAGACTGGACCATACTCTAGAGACACAGCTACCAACCTCCTCGGAGTCTTTCTTTTGACACTTGACTGTATTTGATATCTTTGTGATCCAGAGGAGGTAGAGGACAAAAGCTTTCAACTGCAGATCCTACAAAATAAGGATAGCTACTTAGACCTAATAAGACAAAAACCAAAACATACTTAAGCTCATTCTAATGAAATGACGAGAACACATAAACCTCAAAACTAGTCAAACTGTCTCCACAACATAGACATATATGAAATTACTGATATCTAGTTGGCAGCCACTAAGTTTTTCAGGATCTTGTGTTCTGGAACAAAGGAAATGGGTCAGCAACACATGGATAGTCACAGAAACAAAGAGTTTCTAAAGAAATAATATATTTTCAAAGAGCAGGAAAGGCGAGGTGTGAGGGGGTTATAAGGAAGCTCAATGATGCCCTCCTGAAAGGGTCATTTGCATCATAAAAATCTCCACATTTTTACAGTGCCTGCTTTCCTCTTTTCAGGTCCTGTGATATTTTGTCCTTTATTGTCTGAGTCTTGGATGTCTCCTAGTCTTCCTTTCTCACAACTGATTTATTTCTGGAATTCCAATTGTTTATATGCTCTATCTTTGCAAATATTTCCACAATTTCTCTCTCTCTCTTCCTTCCCTCTCTCTTCCTTCTCTCTCTGTGTGTGTGTGCATGTGAATGTGAGTTTGTGTGTGTTAATTTCCCTTTTTTTCTGTTTGCAAGATTCTACTGTTTCTTCTCTATGATAATTAATCCATCTTAGTTACATGTAGTCACTTGACAAGCCCACCAGGAAAACTTTTATTTCTGTGGTACTCTGGGTTTCATCATGCAAGCATATAGTGAGATAGGACACTGCTTGTGCTTTGCTAATGCTTGAAAATTTCAGTCCACATAAAATTCTACACACAACCGCTCATGACCTCTTTTACCTAAAGTAGCTCTTACCCAGGGTAACCAAGGAGCCTTTTATAGGTGGCTAGAGAAACAATTCTCTGCCCAGTGGAATACCACTCAGAGACCAGAACATGTGATTGTATGAGTCCAAAAGTTAGAGGATCCAGGGCAGACATGATGAAGAGCAGCTAAGTCTTACAATGATGTAATGACTGAAGAGCTGAGTGACAAGGCAGCAGCCCTAGAAATACTGGCTGGAATTAGAGAGTATGAGAATAAAGGCAGGAAGCTGACAGGAAGTGTTGGAGGTGGAAAAGCCACATTCACATTCATTCAGTAGTTTAGTGGGTGAGAGCCCAGTCTGTGAGCTTTGGGGTTGAGCACACGAGAAGGGGAAGAGCAGATTGCACCACGGGCTGGGAGTCTAGAAATAAGTGAGAAGATAATATTAGATGAGCAATAGATTCCAGGTGAAATTTGTAAAAGTTAGTGTATTATAGAACAGTCCACACCGTGGACAAATTTCTCAACACAAACACTTTGTTCTTTTTTTTTCGTATTCTTTTACTTTTTCCCATTCAAAAACATAATTAAATAAATAAAATTTTTACATTTCTTACCCTTCTCCCGGTCCTATCCCGCTATCCCCCATCCCTCCTCCCTCCCCCTTCTTCCTTAAAAGAGGGCATGATGCCCTGCCCTGTTGGAAGTCCAAGGCCCACCCCCCTCCCTCCCGACCTAGGAAGGTGTGCATCCAAAAAGATAATACATGCAGCAGAGATAGGTCCTGGTGTCATTGTTGATGGCTTCTCCGTCCGCCCCCATTCGCCGCCACATTCAGAGTCTAGTTTGATCATATGCTCATTCAGTCCCAGTCCAGCTGGATTTGGTGAGCTCCCATTAGTTCAGGCACACTGTCTCAGTAGGTGGACCAGCCCCTCACGGTCCTAACTTCCTTACTCATCTTCTCCCACCTTCTGCTCTTCAACTGCACCTTGGCAGCTCAGTCCATTGCTCTGATGTGAATGTGGGTCTCTGTCTCTATCTCCATCCATCGGATGAAATTTCTATAATGGTGATCAAGATATTCATCAATGTGACTATGGGACAAGGCTAGTTCCGGCACCCTCTCCTCTGCTGCCCAAGGACCTAGCTGGGGACATCCCCGTGGACACCGGGGATCCCCTCCAGAGCCAAGTATCTTGCCAACCCTAAAATGACTCCCTTAATGTAGATATCTTATTCCCTTCTCCAATGTCCACCTTTCCTCCATCTCCACCCTCCCACTCCCCAAGATTTCCCCAGTCCTTCTCCCTTCTCCTTCCCCCTCTCCCCTTTCCCTACTCCCCTACCCCCCACCTCTATCCCTGCCCCTGGGCTTCCAACTATGGCTGATGATCTTGTTTGCTTCCAACTTCCAGGAGGATCTATATATGCTTTCTTTGGGTTCACCTTGCTATTCGGCTTCTCTGGGCTTGTGAGCTAAGTGCTTAGTGTCCTTTATTATATGGCTAGGGTGCACTAATGAGTGAGTAAATACCATAATCATCTTTTTGGGTTTGGGTTACCTCACTCAGGATAGCGTTTTCTATTTCCATCCATTTGCATGCAAAATTCAAGATGTTATTGTTTTGTTTTGTTTTTACTGCTGGGTAGTATTCTAATGAGTATATAGTCCACACTTTCTTGATCCATTCTTCCATTGAGGGGCACCTAGGTTGTTTCCAGATTCTGGCTATTACAAACAATGCTTCTATGAACATAGTTGCACAAATGCTTTTGTAGCATGATTGCACTTCTCTTGGGTATATTCCCAAGAGTGGTATTGCTTGATCCTGACGTAGGTTGATTCCCAATTTCCTGAGAAACTGCCACACTGATTTCCAAAGAGGTTGCACAAGTTTGCATTCCCACCAGCAATGGATGAGAGTTCCCCTTACTCCACATCCTCTCCAGCATAGGCAATTGTTGGTGTTTTTGATTTTGGCCATTCTGACAGGTGTAAGATGGTATCTCAAAGTTGTTTTGATTTGAATTTCCCTGATCGCTAAGGAAGTTGAACATGACCTTAAGTATCTTTTGCCCATTCAAACTTCTTCTGTTGAGAATTCTCTATTCAGATCCTTACCCCATTTTTTAATTGGGGTATTTAGAATTTTAATGTCTAGTTT